>JABXWE010000296.1:0-73898 GCA_014611495.1 Limonius californicus | reverse complement strand
TTTTTGGGTTCGAATATGTCCGAACCCGAAACCCTAGACCTAATGCATTAAACAGATTAACAAAAGTAACTTCGAAGATAAAGGTTTTTGGTTAAGCAAGCAATAAACAGACATAATTACACAGATTATGCAAATTTTTGAAAGTTACTCTGGGAGCAGTATTTAGAAGGTAGTGAACAACCAGAAGAATTTATCATAACTTGATCATACTGTTCGTTTTATAGCTGATGCAAATAACATTTTAGTTTTATACTGTTCCGATTTTACATAAAGTACGTTTTGGTTTTTTTAATAATCTAGTTTTTAATATTAATATTAAAAATTACCCGAATAATGTTAAAAAGTAATACGAATTTTAAAAAACAAATGATATATGCTACCAAATATTTATAACTTCATAGAGCAATAAAGATATTATTGCTCTATGATAACTTTCAAAGGGACGCAGCTATTCAAATTTCAACAAGTGAAGAACAATAACTCTTAAGCTTATTTTCCAGAATTTTGCTAATGGATTTATCCGTGGAATTTAAAGCTCTTTTCGTAGTGAATGATCGGGCGAAAAGCCTGCTTTTTTAGTAATTTAATAGTTACTTAATTACTTAATTACTTAATTACTTTTGTATTTTCAGTAACTATAACTGTAACGTGTTGCAATTATGTAGTAACTTAGTAACAAAACTTGGAAAGTTTAGGCATTTTTATGCTTCAAATTTACAAAACTAAGAATTTTCCGTTTCTAATGCATAGTAAGTTAGTAGTCAGTAAATATATAATAAATGGTACCAGTATTGTCCAACAATTTTTAATCCCTCAACAACTAGAGACACTCTGTACAGGTAAACGGATTACAGGAAAGTAAAAGCACAATGCCTAATTAACTGGCAGATTTTTGTTGGCAACAAGTAAATGGCGATCGCAACTTGGAATACTTCTTAAGAGCTGTTAGTTATACAATAATTACTTTTAGGCCCGAGTGATTCATATGGTTTAATGTTACTTCTAGATGGATTTAGTTTTGTGTAATTTACATTTTGGGTATTTTCAAAATTTTATACATACTACATAATATTTAATAAAATATAAATATAAAAAATATAATACCACTGACTTCTCATTTTTTTATAGTGCAATGAATTTAAATTTTGAGTGTTCATCAATATTCCACCGGGTTTTTTCCCTCGGCTTTTTTTCTAGTTTCAAACTGCAGGCTTCCGAATTTATTTCAAATTTTACGAAAATAAGAAAATACTGCATTGTTATGAATGAAAGCAATTACTTACACAAAGTTGCGTTATGATTATCCTAATAGGTATGATTAAACTTTTATTTTTTTATTTAATAATTGTAGGAATAATATTCGCTCTAATTAATCTTAGGTTCCACATAAACCCTACCTTTGACTCATGCTACATAATTCAAACTGCGAAGAAATTATGTTTATTGCTGGAATTAAGACCTAGACTTCGCTGAAATGAAAAGGCATAATCCACCCCACTCTCTGTAACAAATGCGCTTCCTGCAAGTACTATGTAAACAGAAGATTCGCCACGCCATAGAGCAATAATATCTTTATTGCTCTATGGCCACGCAAAGCGTTTTGTATGGCAACGCTGCATTTCTGTGTTAGCAGAAATACGCTACAGATTTCTGTAAATTGTCTTGCTCAAGTGCTTGCTTAGATAGGTATAGTTCTTCATCCGTCTGCAAGAGGGCCAGACTTGAGACCGCCTAACGGTTGGATTATTCATACTATTCCCAAAAAATACCTTGCGCTGAATCTCTTTATCTTTATTGCTCTATGGTTGTACCAATAAAATAAAAATTTTTTGTTTCCATTTAGATCTGTCGTAACTCTTTCCACAGTTGTTAAGAATTCTAGTCTACATGCAAATCAACACATCAAAACACTGATCCAAATCTGAAAATTTAAAAAAGAAAGTCAACAATTGCGGTTATTAAGCCCCTTTTCGTCTACTAAAAACTTTTTAAGGTAGAACCCCAACCCTGGATGCTTGAGCTTCGGGAATGTAATCGCACATAAATTCGTTAACAAATTCTAGTGCATGAATACAAATAATAAATACATTTTTATTGTTCCAGGGAGCGACTAATCGTTGCAACGGCCATGGCAGGGACATGATGGCGCACAATGGCGCCACAGTATTACTGTTGGCGGGTCTGCTGGGACTGCCCCTCCTCGCCCAAGACAACAAATGTCCCAGCTTCGCGGCGAATCCGTCGTGCCCTTGCTACAACTTCGAAGATGGAATTTTTCTGGAGTGCCCCGCGGCAACAGCGAGCTCACTGCGATCGGTGTTGCAGGTGGTCGGTGGACCCATTCAGTCCCTCAGCGTGTACGACCTTGATAAATCCATCACGCGATTGTCGCCCGACTTCTTTCCGGATGGGACCTACATCAAACACCTCCAGATTTCTCAGTCGAACCTGGAGGAGCTACACGACGACTGCCTATTCATCCTCAGGCCAGAGCTGGAGTCAATCGGCCTGGTCTCCGGAAAGCTCAAAGAGATCCCGCAAAAAGCTTTCACCGGATTGATCAAGCTTATAGCCCTAGACTTGGAATCTAACGAAATTACCGATTTACCGAGCTACAGCTTTTACGGTCTTCACTTGATTAAGCTTAATTTAAAAGGAAACCAAATACAAAAAGTATCGGAGTACGCTTTCGCCGGGCTAGAAGACTCTCTATCAGAACTCGACATGGCGGAGAACAAACTCAAGATTTTTCCTATGACGGCCCTGCGACGGCTCGAGAGGCTCAGACTGCTGCGTCTGGCTTGGAATGAAATAAATTCCATTCCTGACGACGGCTACTCCCGTCTCGAATCCCTATTATTCCTGGATTTGAGTTCCAATAATTTCGAGACCATCACAGAGGATTGCTTCAGACCGAGTCCGTCCGTACGTACTTTGTCGCTCTATTACAACGCGATTGAAAGTGTACATCCAGACGCGTTCCTATCCCTAACAGACCTGGAATCCATAGATTTAAGCCACAATAAAATTGTGTATCTCGACCCCAATACGTTCCAAACCAATAAGAAGCTTCGATCCATCGATTTGAGTCATAACCACGTCCATTATATCAGCGGCGTCTTTGCTTTCCTGCCAGACCTGCGGGAGTTATTCCTCTCGGAAAATAACATCTTGGAGATTCCTTCGGATGCATTTACAGACTCTTCGAACGTATCCGTTATATATTTGCAACAAAATGCAATTCGTCGCATCGATTCAGTGGCTCTAAGTACACTCGTCAATCTCGCCCAATTGCACTTAAGCTCGAACTTCATACCGCACATTCCTAAGGATTTGTTCTACAATAACCGTAACCTCACCTCACTGAGTCTGGATAGCAACTGGATTACGAACCTGGAGCCAGGAACTTTCGATAAAGTTTCTACTTTACGGGAAATTCGGTTGCACAACAATCGGATGCAAAGTGTGCGTCGCGGCGTTTTCCATCCGCTGCCAGCGCTTTTGGAACTGCACCTGCAGAATAACTTCGTAGCTTTTATAGACCCTGGGGCATTCCATAGCCTGCAGAGCCTCCAACACATTAATTTGCAAGGAAATGAGCTCTCTGAGCTAGGCGACGTGTTCCTGCACGAGTCGTCCTCTCTCGTTTCTATTCAGCTGGACTCGAACAGCATCACTTCACTTCACAACGACTCGTTGCGGGGGCAATCCAGTGTGCAAATCATGTGGTTGGGACACAATAGGTTGACGAAACTCGATAGAGCGTTATTCAGCGACCTTCTGCTAATTCAGCGTGTGTATCTCACAAATAATAGTATAGCTTACATCGAGGACAAGGCTTTCGAGCCGATGCAGGCCCTAAAATTTCTCGATCTGAGCATGAACCATTAAAGCACATCAGTGTTCGAACGTTCGCCGAACTTCACGACCTAGAGGAACTCTATCTCGCGCATAATGGATTGCGGACAATCGAGCCGCGGGCGCTCACTAATCTCAAAAAGCTGAGGACCCTCGACTTATCTAATAACCACTTGACGGTGCTCCATGACGCTATATTCCAGGAGGGATTACCTATTCGTTTCCTGAACCTCATGAACTGCTCGATAACAAAGATAGAAGTCGGCGCCTTCAGGGGCCTAAATAATCTCAACGAACTTAACCTGGAAATGAATGAATTAAAATCGCAGGACCTGAGGCACTTGGATATACCCGGCCTCAGAGTGCTTAAAATTTCGTACAATAATTTTAGCGATATATACGGTTCTGCCTTGCACGGGCTCCCCTCGCTTCAGACCCTCCTATTAGAACACTGCCACATACAAAAGCTGCCGGAAAATATTTTTTCCAAGAACAAAAACTTACTTAAAATCGACTTAAGCGGAAATTACCTAGATGACCTTCGGCACAGTACCTTCCTGACTTTAAACGTTTTGAAGGAGCTGAAACTTATGAAGAATGTTTTTCAAGAGCTCCCCTACAAAGCTCTCCTGAATATTTCCACGTTGGAGACTTTATCCTTTGCCAACAACACAATGAACACTATCGAAATTTCCCGACTGAACGGCCTTCCTAATTTGAGGGAATTAGATCTAAAACGTAATAAAATATCTTCACTTTCCGGGTTTGCTGCAGCTAATCTGACGCAGTTGCTCTCGGTGGACTTAAGTGGCAATTTGTTAACAGCGCTGCCCGCCAACTTTTTCCACCATTCGCCACTTCTAAGGCGAATAGATTTGTCCTACAATCGGTTTCGGCAAATTCCCACTACGGCCCTATCAGAGCACACGCTTCCCGGTTTGCGGTGGCTGAATCTCACGAGCAACCCACTCGTGCGAATACACGACCTTTCATCTTCGCACAAATACCCGGCCTTGGAAGAAATTCATATTAGTTCGACAAATCTCAGCATCGTAACGAGCAAAGACTTCGAAGCTTTCCCTATTCTGCTACATGTATTCTTGGGACGAAACAAGATTTCCCGCATTTCTCCCGGAGCTTTTGGAAGTTTGCCGCATCTACTAACATTAGATCTCGGAGTAAACGAGTTAGAACTTCTTCCGCAGGAGAGGTTACACGGACTAATGCATTTAAGGACACTAAACTTAACCCATAATAGGCTTAAGGAGCTGGAAGAGTTCCCACCTGATTTGAAGTCTCTGCAGATATTGGACATTTCCTATAATCAAATAGGAAGGATAAGTAAAGTGACCTTTCAGAATTTAGACAACCTCGCCGAACTTTACTTGTACGGAAATTGGATAGCATCGGTCTCTCCAGACGCGTTCAAACCTCTAAAAAAACTACGAACTTTAGATCTCAGTAGAAATTACTTGGAGAATATTCCGCTTAACGCGTTCAGACCGCTGGAAACTCAAATACGAAGTCTAAGGACGGAAGGTAACTCTGATGCAGTTGGTAGACTAGTTAATAATTATTTCTTTGCAGAAAATCCACTATCGTGCAGTTGCGATTCTCAAGAGCTTTGGGAGTGGTTACAAGACCACCAAAAACTCGTTGAAAAGGCGGATAGACGCGGACTCCGCTGCGAACATCCCCCGGAATTGCGGGGCCGCGTTTTCCTGGACTTGAACCCCGATCAGTTTTGCGATCAACCCCTAGTTGTTAAAATAGGAATACAAGATATACAACCCTTCTCGGTGTTAGTTTCCTGGCAAAGCAGAAACCATTCGGGACTGCATGGATACCAAATTGCTTATCATTCCATAGATAGAATGGACGAGGTATTATTTTGATTGTATTAACGAAAGTACTCTACTAAATTTTAAAACTTTAAACATATTAGTGGTGAAGTTTTTAGAAAAATTATTAATTTATCATACTCTCAGGCATAACTTTTACTTGATTTAAAGTAAAGAGCAAAAGTTTGAACTATTTTGGATGTTTCTTTTGCGGGCTATAAAATTTATTGCATCTACTCGACAAGGTCTACATTTAATATATTACGTTTTCTCTTTAATGTCGGGTTTCTAACATTTAAATTTTTGAGGATTCTTAAGCAGATTTTCTTAGTTGCTTCCCGAAACTATAAAGAATTATTACTATTCAGTAAAATCAGAGCAAAAGCACATTTTCTCGTATCGTGGATAATAAGATAGTAACCCTCTAGCAAAACTTGAAAATTTTAAAAAATTATAACTTTTAAATGTTATACAATTTTTCAAACCTTATAATTGGCAACGTTCTAACGAAGATTGTTGACGAAACTTCTATAAGTGCAGTTCACGAGTTTTAAACAACTTCAACTTCAAGTTTCCTACAAAATCAAATTAAATAAAAAAACTGAGGTGATCCCTCCAGCATTTTAAGTGCTATCAATGTTCTTTAAATCTATATCACTAAATCCTGCAATCACATAATTGCTCCTTCAGTTTAATAAGTAATAATCAAATGTAATGCTTACTTATTTACGCTTGTTGAAATAATTCAGTATTTTTAAAAGAATCTGAATTTGCAGATTCGGGGGAAAATGATGGATCGCTCGGCGAGGTCAACGAAGCTACTGCGGCTATTTCCAGGGACAAGATATTTAGTATGCGTCATGGCTTTGGGAAATTGGGCAGTGCGAAGAGGGGAAATAGCGGAATCGCGTTTGGCCCGGAAAAACGAAAACGGTACAAAAGAAGACTGGGAGATATTCGGCGACTCCATGATGCCGCTGTTGGTGGATTCACCTACAAGCAAATGCGAAGAAGTCAGTACCTTGGGGACGCCAGGAAGCATCCACGGCGAGCTTGGTAGTCTACCAGACCATGGCATGGGAGTGCAGTCAATCCTAACGCGAAGGCTGGGCCTCATCGTGGGATGTTGCATGGGTATCGTGGTGTTCATCGTGTTAGTTTCTATACTTGGATATTTAAAAGTGAAAAAACAAAGAAACGCCATCAAAAGGGACCAGCCAGCTATACCGCCGGAGTACATTTCGTACCGACACTTTTCCATTCAAAGCGGCGAAGCCGGGGGACAGTCGGGACACCCTCATTTCATAACTAACATGAATACCACGTCCTTTAGTTCATAATTGTGTTGGGCTTGTGAAATCGGTTGTGTTAATCATATCAGTGTCAAATTGACAATTACAAGCTCCCTAAAGGAATGCCCTTAGAAATAAACCATAAAATTTGAATTAAACCATAAACCAATAACTAGCTTATGCTATTAGGAGGTGGCAATTCAGAGATAACGCATTATCATTAAAATGACACTAATTTTAGTACTTTTGTACTAATAACTATTTTTAAAGATAATCTAGTCACTCGTAACACAACGTGTATTTACATATTAGGAAGTTTAAATGGCGATATAATTGTGTGAGAAATTTCAAGATTGAAACTGTTTCTAAAAGCATCAAGGATCGCTGTTCAAGAAATATCAATAGACAGCTTTGAATTTTTCTGGCTTTCCATAAATGATTGTGACTGATATTTTAATGTTAATAAGCTTAAAGATCCTAATTCATTCTGGAACTTTACTGATACTTTCACTTTTGAAGTTATATGGAGCTGTTAGGCAGTTTAAGGTTAGATTGTTATAAAACCGTAAATTCAAGAATTACGTATTAATTGAAATTTCAGAAACATGACACGTAGTATAAATTAAGCAGTAACATATTTCAAATTTAAAACTCATCTGCATGGCTACAGTCATTCGGGAACACCCAGTATTATCACAGAAAATGTTTTTTCTCGCAATAAGGTAATTTCTGTCGAAGCCTTTATTAAACACTTCTTAGTTTAGTACGTCCTTTTTTTGCGGTATGCCATAAAGTTTTCTCCCTTCTATTTTTTAGCAAACATTTAATTTTCTTGAGCCGTGCCAGGACGACGATCGTTCTTGTTTTAGCTTCCAGGGTGTGCTGTAGATCAAATCTATGAAAAACATCAAAGTGAGATGTTGCATGAAACGGTCGTTCTGCTGGCGAAAAGATAATTAGCCCGTCATCCAATTAGTTCACTTCTCATATCCGGATTCGTTCTTCGGGATTGTGTTTTAAGATAGCTTGTAAAAGCAACTCTTTGCTTATTTAAAACTGCATGAATGATGCTGAATAGGTGGATTGAAAATTCTGGTAACAAAAGAGAACCGAATTAATAACCGAGGTCTTAAGCAGCGTTCCTTGGTATATTTCATTTTTCATATTTAATTATCAACTTGTTATTACTTTATTCATTCGAATGGTACTTTGAACATCCAATTTCGGTATTCCACCAGATCCGTATTATTATCTCTGTAATGTAAATACCTTTCTGGTGAACGTTGCCAAAGGGCGCAATAGGAAGATGAAAATGTGAGCGAAATCCTCCCGTCAGAGCTCATTGGAGTAATCTTTTATAACACTTTTATATACGAGAGCCATTTATTACGTTTTAATTTAGTTATCTTTATAAACGACGTGATTAAAAACGAGAGGTAGGGCGGAGGGCGCGGGCGTTTTTAGGGCATAGGCGAGGGTGCTAAAAATATTGAACTAGGCGAATTTTACGGTGCAGCGCTCACTTTGTGGCATTATCAAAAAATTAATTAGTACCTAGTTCACTCTCTTGGACTAGCGCTGCGTCGAATTACTCACTTTTAGCGAAGCATACAGGCGACATACTGTTTTGTACTGAAATAAATCATTTATAATGCTGAACATTTTGGTAAATGTGTTCAAAAACGGTTGTTTTTAAATCTTGTAAAATAATTAATAAAAAGTTGGTTATATGTACATCAGAGTTTTATTGTAGTATTCTCCTAGAACATACATGGTTTTATTTCAGGATAATTAAAAGAAGAAGAAGAAGCATTAAAACATTAGATAATAAGTTTCTGTATTATTTAATGATTGCGCAAAACGATAATAGCAATAAAATGACCAGCACTTTTGCTCCAAATGTTAATATTTCCATATATATAAATTTCTAAATTTTAAATAATGAATTAGCACAGTAGCGAGAAATACGTCAATAGAGTTTTTAATGGTCAAACGCTTATGGAATCAATAAACTATTATCTCGAACCCACACATAACCTCACATTATTTCAGAAACAAGGAAACATTCTTTGGATTGTTAACTTTGCTACTTAGTTTTTAGATTGGTGATGGTTTTAGGTAACTAGGGTCTAAATGGTAGTCATTGCAATCTATTTCTTGCACGTGCTCACCGACGTATACATTGTTGCCAAATTGTAACTTTCAGGGGCTCGAATCTCAGCTGGGGCGACCGAATTTGCTTAGTTAAGTTTAGGGTGCATGCTGCATAAATGGTTAGTGTGTAAGGGACGCCCGCACCCCCTGAAGTAATGAGAAAGCGGTTCCTGGGGTGAATGAATGAGAAAAAAAGATTCAGATTACAAAGAAAATATGCAAAAGATGTTATATAGCCTCATAAATAGTGGGAAGTAAAAAAATCTGTTCTTAACACCTTTGGACATATGTAATTTATGATGCGCTTTTTGTATATATTTTATGAACCATCGCACTTCAATACATGTACAAAATCATATAGAACTTATCGTCAAAAGTAGCCACATTTAACTGACCCTATCTGTTTAAATAGGTTTAGCAGTAAAAGCTAAATCTGTTACTCCAAAAATTAATACCTCTGTTAAATTAATTGTATATTTTTAAAACACAAATTCCATACTATTGAACAAACGCTTTAAAAAATTTTAAATTCGTTGAAGCAGCAATTAAAGAAAAAAAACAAATACACGTTTTTCAGGGACACTCCACATAGCTCTTGTTACAACCGTTGCGTATTACAAAGATATAACAAGGTAAGTTAAGTATTGTGTTAAATTTATATACTTAAGTACATTCAAAAATCGCATGCTCGTTATAATAAGAGAAAGATAACTAATATAGTCGATTACTGTTGTACATGGGCCACCGGCTAATCAGGACAGCGGCTTATTTGGGCCAAATCTTAAACAACAAAAATCAAATAAAGGAAATAACAGCAGTTTACAGCTCGTATTTGGTACAACGGTCCATTTAATCGAGACAGTAAATTTAAGATAAGAAAATATTTAATACAAGGACAAAACCTTAAAATCACAAGAAAAAAATTGTTAATTCTTTACGAAATGCAGTGGATATCAGCACTAAAAACGTGTTTTTTAATCTTGTTCATCAGACATCAAATATGTTTGCAACAGGCGGAGCGCCAGGGATTTACATCCTGACTGCCGGAGATTCACGCCCAGACATTGTTAGGCGTGGTGGATTATAGTGGAGTTAACGTATATTCAGTAACAGCTACACCAAGCTATGCCGCTGCGCGTATGCGACGTGTGGTACTATGGCTGGCTCTCTTTTTCAGAATTTTTTGAGGTGTATTCAATTGAAACCCATCTATGCTTTATAAACAATTTATTCAACAATTTAATTACAAATAATTACCGACACGATTAAGACATCTATCTCACTGTTTTACTAACCGACGTATACCCTGCTTATAAAATTCTTGTGGCTGCTGATTGAAGAAGTCTTCCACAGCTATCTGTATTTCTGCATCAGACTCAAAATGCCGACCTTTTAACGCGTTTTTCAGCGGTCCAAAATATGGAAATCCCGTGGCGATAAATCTGGGCTATAAGGTGGATGCTCTAAAACCCTCCATTTCTTTCGTTGAAGGTTTTCTTTCATTACATTAGCAACGTGAGGCTTTGTCTTGCAGCAAAATGACCCCATGCGTAAGTTTTCCTGGACGTTTCCGTCTTATAGCTTAATGAAGCTTATTCAAAGTTTTATTGTACAGATTTGCATTGACATTTACTCCAGGTTCCTTAAACTCTATCAACAAGGGTACTTCATGGTCGAAAAAAATGTTAACATCACCTTGCCTGCAGATGGTTGTGCTTTAAACTTCTTCGGTTGTGGTGAACTTGAATGTTTCCACTGCATCTACAGTAACTTACTGGATGTCTCGTAGTAATGGCACCAAGGTTCGTCACCAGCAACTATTGACAGAAGAAAGTCATCACCATTGTGCCTATAGTTTGTGAGGTATTGCAGAGATAAACCCATTCGCAAGTATTTTTGTTCATTAGACAAAAGACGAGGAACCCATTGCGAACAAACGTTGCTGATTACGATCAATACTATGGACAGATCCTACACTCGCACCAACAATTTCTGAAATTTCCATAATTGAAATTCGATGATTTTTTCTAATAAGGCCTTCCATACATGACATATTGTTTTCTGTTAATGCAGTACACCGTGCACTCGGACACGGCTCATTCATAGTTCCCTCTTCCCATTCTTAAATTTTCGGCACCATTCCTTCACAGTTAAGTACGCAATACATGTATTTCCATACACTGCTTGCTAAAAGTTGTAGGACCGCACGCTGATCAAACTTGGACGGATTTTCAACAACAAACGTCATTTCAAAATCGAAGTTTCAAAAGTCAGAATCAAATTCAAACGCCAGAAATGTATTAATGTGGTGCTTACAAACACTACTAACAAACATCATTTGAATTATTGCATTTGTTGTCAAGGCTAAGTTGATCAAAGATGGGTTTCCGTTGAACAAGCCTCGTATTTAAAGATTTATAACCCTTTCCAAGATGCCAAGAAATGACTTGACAGTTTTAAGTAAAATTGCTTTGCTGGAAAGAAATTAAAAGCCAGCCACTTAACACAAATTATCGTCGGTTGTGTGAAACTTCGCATACTTGGTAGAGCCGCTTAATTGGACCAAAGCGTTCTAGTCCCAGTGTGTTCCGATTAAGCGGAATTGATTGTATTGTTTTTTTAAGGATCATAGAATAGATAATCGAAAGGCAAGCTCTTCGTACTATACAACGAATGTATCATGCCCCATATGCCAACGACAACTAGGACATTAAAAACTCGCTATCAAAATAATCAAAATTCGAATCTGAATGACTTTGGTAGAATAACTCCGAAGACAAGCGCCTTGGCCACTACTCTACAGCGGAATCCTAACTCATATTTGGAAGATTGCCGTTCAAGGTAGAATTTCTTACTAAAACTTAAAAACCAATTTCCTTTTGACGTTCCTGAAAAATTTTAGCTACAGAGTAACAAACCTAAGTATCTACCCCCCCCCCTCCTGCTTCACCTGAAGCATGAAAATTGCTCTTAACTCTGATAATTATACAAATCAATACTCCTGTTTATGATATCTGGGAGATGCTCTTGCAAATAATGAGCACTACAGTCTAATGTCAATTTGATAGAAAATATTTAGTCTCTGAACTATTAGCATTTGAAAACTATTCAATTTGGCAACATTGTCTGCTTTTACTGTTCCTGTTTTAAAGACTAGTCTTGTAGTAAGGCATTATGAATAAGTTCCGTAGGAATCATCATTCTCAGAACATTCTGCTTTTAAAGCATATTATTGCCGGCTACAATTGCAGCAGGTTGATTAATTCTGAGAACATTTGCAACTGGCGTCCGATAAACGATATTTTTGAGGAATCCCAAAAAAAAAGTAGTATGGACATGATTTAAGTCGGATGATCCGGCAGGCCTTGCGATGGGTCTTCCACGGCAAATTTATCTTCTTATATAATTCTCATTAAGGCATGCTCTTGTCCTAACTCCCCAGTGTACCGCAGCTCCACCACTACCAATTTGGTACACTATATACTTTATAATTTCTAAAGGCACATCGTCTAAGAAAGCAGGTAATGTATATTTAAAAAGTTGACATAATTTTCTGCACGAACGACACGGAAGAACAAGTAGATTAACCACACAATTTCCAATTATTCTCACATACCCTCACAGATGACTTCGTCCATGATTTGAATGAAAATTCTCTTAAGCCTAGTCATGCGCATTACCGGTGTTAAAAAAGTTATCTAAGGTAAATTTAGTCTCGCCTTATCACAAAATATTACTCAAGAAGTTAGGATTATTTATTATTTCATGGTAATTGAACGACCTTTGGCAATATCTTACACGTACGGGAAAATCTACGGGAATTAATCCTGGCAATTTTTGCATATAATAAGTACGAGGGACGTATAGATTTGACCTGGATTTTATACAGCAGTAACAGTAACAACACAAAGCTAATAAAAAAAAATTATTTTTCAAAATAATACCCTTGCTTTAATATACACTTATGTCAACGGTCGGGCAACTTGCGAATACCGACAGAGAAAAAGTTTTTTGGTTGCCTGCGAAGCCAAATTTGCACCGCTTTCATCACCTCGTCATCCGACTTGAATGTCTTGCCTCCCATGTACTCTTTAAGGGCTCCAAAAAGATGAAAGTCGTAGGGCGATAAGTCGGGATTATAAGGTAGGTGAGGCAGTACTTCCCATCGAAATTTATCCAGCGTTTCTTAGGTTAAGCGGGCAAAATGTGGACGTGCATTATCGTGGAGAAGAATGATGCCTTTACTCAATATTCCGCGTCGTTTGGTTCTCACAGACTCTCTGACTCTTAAAAGAAGGTGACTGTAATATTCTACATTTATAGTCTTCCGGTCAACTACAAAATCTACCAAAACTGGACCCCGAATTCAGTAGTCATCACTCTGCCTGCTGACGGTGCGGTTTTGAATTTCATTGCGGCGCAGAATTCTAGTGACACCATTCCATGCTAGCCTGATTACTTTCTGGGATGTAATGGTGCACCCAAGATTCGTCTAAGGTAACGATTCGTTCAAAAAATCTCCTTGAATTTGAGACTGTTGTAGAAGTTCTTGTCAAATTTGAACCCGTTTCTGCCTTTGTTCTTCAGACAGGTCCTTTGGAACCCACCATGCACTAACTTTGTTAAATTGCTTTTGGTGAATGGTAACCTGAACGCTGTGAACACTAATATTTGCTATTTCGGCCAATTCGCGAATTGTTATCCGCCTGTTTCCCCGAACAAGCTCATCAAAACGTCGAAAAATCAATTCATTGCCTGCGGTAGCGGGTCTTGCGACATGGGGAACATTTGATACACGTTTGCGGCCTGTGACGAACGATTTATACCAATCAAACACTGAGCTTCTTGAAAGGCATTCTTCACCAAATTGTGCACGCAGCGGACGATAAATATTAGCAGCTTTCTCACCTTCAGCACGTAAAAACTTGATGATAATTCGTTGTGCAACAGAACTAGGTACATCACTTTAAGACATGTTCGACACTACTGTCATTGTTTACGCAAACAAAACACAATCTCTGGTATCTATTGACTACATAAGTGTTTTGATTATTCCAAAGTAAATTCGGATACAGTTCATTAAATAAATCAGAAATTTAAAAAGTCCAAGTCAAATGTATACTTCCGTCGTACATGAACCATCTTCTTTAGTTATTACCATGGTTCACATTAAAGTGGCGTGCAATAACTCGAGTACTGCATCCAAGTTCGTTTTCAAACGCTTCGAATACTTGTTTCTCATCTTCACATAACAATTACAAATGCCGTCTATTGGGATAGTGCTCGTCGTAGAAGCGTGCACATTGAAGTTACTGTGGCATTCACGCAACATTAACTACATATTCACATATTGATCAACATGTATTCCGTGATATCAACAGTGAAACGACAACCAGATACAGAACGACCTACAACTAGGACAGTAACGAGATAACGAATGCTAACAATATGAAAAACGTAAATATATAATAATGTAACAAAACAAAGATATTGTTGTGACAGGGATATTACTTACATTCTTCGTCTTCTTCTGTGTTTAGACCAATGGCCTGTTAATTATCTATTTCAAAGTAGGATCTGTGAGCACTCTTTATACTACATATGTCCGACAAGAGGTTAACCTAACCCGTCAAACAGAGAAAAAAAGTTAAACTACGTGGTTTACGATTGTTCGTAAGACTACCGGGACAGACGGCTTTATGTGCCCTCCGAAGCACGACCGGTTGCACATGCCACCATATTGGTCCACTCCTCTTAGTACTGGCCAGTACTGACTTATTTTTGACAAAGTAAAATCCACTTGCGGCTGTGTGACTTAACATTAGCTTAGCAACAATATAATGTTGCAAGATACTTTTTTAAATGTTAGCAGAAAGGATTTACAACAAATAATTCTTCGGCATAAGCAGTAGAACGTATAAAAAATTGAAAACCTAAAAATGTAGTAATTCGTTCATCAACAACATGAAACTGATAATATTTATCGGTTCTTTTTCAAGAATAACGAAACAACTTAAGATTTGGAATTAAGAATAACTGAAAGTAGGAAACCAAAGACAAAATAGTATTAGCATTGCTTATTCAGTATATCAATGAGAATAACGTACCGCGCTGTGTACTATTTTAGATACACCCTGTACATTTGAAACGTAGCAGAAACTGAACCTCATAGTAAAAATTGAAAACAACAATAAAGGAGGAGGTATGGTCGACGCTCTAGGATATAATAAAATTATTAATTTTTGTAAGAGGTACTAATCAACACAGGCAAACCTCGTAATGATATAATGTTGAAAAATTGTCTGCTACTATGAAACTATCAAGATTATCTTTACGATGTAGTAGTCGTACTGTAAATCATGACAAACAAACAAAAATTACCACCAAACTATATTTTTAAAATCCTTAACTATTAACCACATCTCACTGCCTTAAACAAATTTTTGGTGGTAAGGTTTCGCAAATTTTGTTTAAAAGGGAATGTGTAATAACGTGATTTACTAAATCAGACAATTATATTTAAATTTATAAAACAATTCAAATGGACAAAGCAAAAAACCAGATTAAATTTTAGAAAACAATTGACAAGCAGGAACGAGTAGAAATTTCTTGTTCCACTATAGTCAGATAATGGAAAATATAAACTTGTTTCCTAATAAGTTACAGTGTTTACTAAGGTTTCCGAAGAAATGTTTAAATTTCAACCAGCTGAAGAAACCATTCAGCTTTGTGTGACCCTTAAGTATCGCTCGGTTTATAAAAAGCGACAACAAGTATGAAAAGGGCTTTATAGAATAATCAAATTTTCTGATGGAAAGCACATTATCTCTATTACAATAAAGAAAGGAGTTTCCAGCATGCGCACGCTACATCCATAACCGTCAGCGGAGCAAATTCAATTTGTTTACGTCAGCCTATAGTTACACCCTGCAATAGATTGTTTGACATTCATCTACAAACAAAAATGTTTCAAAAGAAAGGAAGACGTAGGTTTTTTCTCAAACGGGCGCGGGTTATATTACGCGTGACATTGAACCAGCGGGCTGGAAAATACGTCTTTATAAGGAATTTATTATTTGATTCTGGAACCGTCTATCACTAAAGTTAAAAGTTCCTGGAAATGCCTGTAGCAGACATTCAAACCCGACAGACTAAATGACGACGGATGATCGCTCCGAAACTTTTATAATCAGCTTTATTGTATTTTTCAGCTCAGGCGAGGTTATTCGGATAGATTAAATATTTGATGCCATTTCCAATTCCTTGACGATAAACGGAATTCTTTCCGTTTCTTATATCGCTAGAAAACGAACTGAAAAGTTAATTACTTTAAAATCTTACATAAGCCAAAAGTTCCTAATAAACGTGATCTTATTCCACCAACAATGTGTTCTAGCACGACAACATTTTCAAGTACTACTACGTCCAAAAATATTCAACAATATTATTTTTCTGCACAACTCTGTTTTTGTTCAATACCACTGCTGTTTTTTGTCTATATTAAACGTAATATTAAGATATATCTATAAATGTCCTTCTTCAGAAAATATAGAGGGGATCGTCTCTAAAATAAATACAAACCATTTTAATTTTAAACAGCCACAATATTTCAGATACAAAGAAAGTGGGAAGAAATGTAAATAGAGCTCGCTTTAATGATTCTGTATCAGCACAGACCAGAATAATTTTAGACTTCAATTTGCCACGCATTTTATCAGTAGGTAGGATAATGTTAATTTTACCAGTAGGAATGATAATGTTAATAATTTATGCTACCGAATATTTTTTACGTTCGTAAAACCTTAACACAACACATAATTAAAAACTTCCTGAGTATGGATCGAACAGTTAATGCACAACGTTTTGGGCCGACTCTGTCTTGTACAGTGGGCGGCAAGTAATTCGCTCTTAGAAATCGTGTTTAGGTAACTCCGATTTCATGCCGTAGTTACAAAGCAGATGCTTTTTTACTGTATAATCGCAAACGTCGTCTAGTAAATTTATATCTGAGAATTGTTTGGCAAGTTGGCGCCTTAGATCAATTGATATCTACGGTGGTGTGAAAAGGTCTGCATCACCCAAGAAATTAATTATTTCTTGAAGTTTAGCTACATTGTTGGCTAAGTTTCCAAAAATTACTTTTAAATGTTGATTCTAATGACTCTGTTAACAACTTAGCTTATATATATATATATATATATATATGTATATGTATATACCTACAGGTACTATGGATTATTCAGTTGCATTTTGGATTTCCTCATCAGTGTCAAAATGCCATCCGAAAAGAAGCCGTTCAAATTATCAGATGAAAAACAATATGAAATAATTTTTCCTCCTAAACAAGGCGCTTCCAATCGTGAAATAGCTGTGAACGTGCAGTGCGATCAATCCACAGTTATTAGGGCTCGGTTGCGTCTGACAGGATCGGCTGTGGCTCGAACGTTCTGATTTTGTTGAGGTGGTTTTGTGTTTGCTTGTTGCTTTCTGTTGTATGTTTGTTTTTTTGGCGAGAACTGATTTCCAAGCGGATGGTAGTCTTTGGGTGTCATCACGAGAGTTTAGGTTTCTTAGGTGTTTCTCGATTTCTATAGCTTCCCTTATTATTCTTGATGTCAGGTGTCCTATGTTGGCCAGTACTTTGGTGTTTTCGAAAGCAATTTTGTAGAATGATGTGCTTACGTGTTGTGCCAGCGATGAAGTCTTCTCGTTCTTCGTACGACATTTTCGTATTCTTCTTTTCTCACATTGACTCATCTATTTGTTTGACTTATGTTTATGTGTATTTGATCGCAGTCCTGGCAAGGAATTTCGTAGACACCTTGATTCTCCAGGGATATCCTAGTTTTAGGGTTTCGTAGAATGGAGCTGATCTTTCTGTTGGTTGTGAATATTGTTTCCGCATTGTGTCTTCGGAAAATTTTAGAGATTCTGTCTGTTTTTCTTTTTCATCCTGTGGTTTAGCTCGGCCGGGTTTAAGTGTATCATTGATGGTTTGATTCTTGAAGCCATTTTGTCGTAGAGCTTTTCGAAGTTTCTTCATTTCTTGGTCTATGTTTTGTGGGTCTGCGAGTCTTTGAGAACGGGTGACCAGGGTTTTAACCACTGATCAAATTTGTGCCGGATGGTGGTGTGACTCTGCTTTGAGATAGCGATGCGTGAGCGAGTTTTCGGTACACCGTGTGGTCAGGTTTCCGTCCGATTTCTATTTGGCCCAAACATCCAGGAACCGTAGTTGGTTTTCTGATTTCATTTCCATCGTGGATTTAATTTTTGGGTGGAGACTATTTAGATGGTCCAGGAAGTTGTTAAGGTGTGCCTCTCCATGTTGCCAAATAACAAACGTGTTGTCCACATATCGTAATCAGAGTATGGGTTTGTGTACTGCTGTTTCTAGTGCTTATTGTTCTAGGTTTTCCATGAATAGATTCGCTATGACTGGGAATAGTGGAGAACCCATAGGTGCGCCTTCTATTTGCTTGTACCGTTGGTTGTTGTACAGGAAGTACGTGTTCTTGAGACAGTGTTTTGTCAATTCCATTATGTGGGCTAGTGGACCATATTTTTGTTTGTTATGTACAGAGATTCTTCTATGGGAACGTTGCTAAACAGTGACACCTCATCGAAACTTACTAGTAACCAGCCTGGCTCTACTTTTTCCTTCCTCAGTAACTCGATTAAATGACTTGTGTTCTTAACGTAAGATGCGGCTTCTTCGGTGTGATGTTGTAGATGTTTTGCCAGGTATCTTGCCAGCTGTTGTAGGGGGGATCCTATTGAACTGCCAATTGGCCTGAAAGGTGCTCCCGGTTTGTGTACTTTTGGTAGCCCATAGAGTTTCGGATATCTGGATGATTTCTCCCTGGGTATCAGCTGTCGTTATATGTCTTCGCCGATAGGACTCTGTTTGATCTTGTTTTTTGTAGTTCTCTCTAGGTATGTGGTTGGATTCGTGGTGATGAGATGGTAGGCTGGATCTTGTAGTTGAGAATTTATCTTGGAATTGTATTCCGTAGTGTCCACAACTAAGTTCTGTTGCGTTGCCTTTGCCTGCAGGTAGTATGATGATGTTTGCATTCTTCCTTAGTTGCTGTAGAGCTTGGATTTCTTCGCGTAATATGTTCCTTTTTGATGATTTGGAGGTTCGTAAGTCATGAGAAACGTCTTTGGCGTATAATTTCAGCTGTGGGTTTGTCTAGTACTGCGACAGCTGATTCAACTCCACAAATTATGTCCTCGGCAGGTAGGTGGCTAGGAGCAACTGCGAAGTTAAATCCTTTATCTAGGACATTTTGGGCAGCTTCGTCCAGTTGGTGACTTAAAAGGTTGTAGACCACTTTCGATGACCGTGACTTTTCAGTGACGTTTGTTGGTTTCTGCTCTGATTGTAGCCGATTGAACTTTTCTTTTTGTTTGTTTCTGGTCAGGGTGGTATTGGTTTCAGCCCAGAACTCACTCATGTGGTTCACAGTTTGCCAAAGTAACGGATGGATGGAGTTACTTAGTTGAAGATATAGGCGTAACAGCTGTTTGTTGATCTGGTTCAGAGTGCTTCTCATGTTATGCATGGATTCTCTGATTAAACTAGGGCTGGCCATTTTGAGTATGTTCTCTGTTCTCAAACGGGTCAGCCTTAGTTTAATCAGGGAATTAAAGGCACTTAGTGTTTATTATTGATCATGTATTTAACTAACTAGCTACTAATGCAATTACTTCATGTTTCATACTTACTACGTAATTATATTATATTTCATTATCTATGAGGCTATTCAATACGAAAGCATTAACAAATAGTTGGGACCTGGAATGCTTCTAGCAGCAAAACAAATCGCGTTGCTATGGAAACAAATATTAACTTTGATAAGCGCACATGCTAAGTTTTAGCATGTCATTTAGAAATTGTGATTAAGAAGAGTAAATCATGTAAGGTGAAAATGAAACTTCAGCAAAATCGAGTCTCGTTTGGTCAGCAATGCTATCGGTTTAGAAATTGTCGACCGCCCGTCATATTCTTCTGATTTGCTTCCATCTGATTATCTTTTTCCGAAACGCAAAAAATCATTGAAAGGACGAAAATTTACAACAAACGAGATAGTAATTGATGCTGTGGAGTGGTAATTTGCAGAAAAAGATAATATTTTTTTTTCTAAAGGATTATAATTTATTCGATGCATTAAATAAATAGAAATGGAAGATGATTATGTGGAATAAAATAGTATTACTTCGAAAACATGTAGTCTTTTTCTAGGTTA
Source organism: Limonius californicus (assembly GCA_014611495.1). Classification (NCBI taxonomy): domain Eukaryota; kingdom Metazoa; phylum Arthropoda; class Insecta; order Coleoptera; family Elateridae; genus Limonius; species Limonius californicus. Next base: position 53,501 of record JABXWE010000296.1, on the reverse strand, counting down.
GCCCAACTATATATCAATATCCCCTCGTATGTCTAATATAGGTTTAGAGTAAGCACAAAAACACAAAGATCCCTAATATAATATTTTACATGTGAAACGCAAACGGGTTCCATAATTGTAATTACAGTGTGTGGTTAATATAAATCAATTTGTAGTTCTAATAGTCAAAGTTAATATCTCAATTTTGTTTCTAATGATAAATTCTCACTTTGACAGTTACACGAATTCTGCAAATATATGATAATATAGAAAAAGAAATTAATATTCTAATTCATCAGACAATTTTCGCATAGGTAAACGATTTATTTGTTTTAATATCAAAGACAATTGCCAATGTTCCTCCGGTATCGATTATGTTGCCTTCGTTCGTAGAATAACCTATAAAGGTTAGAAGACTAAAGCTGCACTTCAAACACTTTTTGATATCCTAGTAAAAGCGCTCTCGAGATGAAGTACAAAGTTTTGGAATTCATGTTAAAATGTAGGTTCCCACATACTATAAGCAAGTAACACACCCTGCAGATCTGTGGCGAACTGTCACGGCGTCCATGATAACACGGCACTTGAAGTTACCAGCGAAAGTATTAAATTTATTTATTTTAAATTTATTTGTTTTAAGTATAAATTATTATTACGTAAATACAAATATTCAGCGAGAAAAGTAATATACGAACCCAATCCCACTTCAGTTGGCCCACTTACAAAATTCTCAATTATTTGCACTAAATCAATCAGCAATATTTTAATATAGGTATACTTGATTTCGCACCAAACATTTTACGGATTTTTCAACAACCTATGTCCTACTAAGGTAATTTATTCATACTAAGATAATAAATTAAACATAAAAACGAAAATATGCAATCAGAGGAACTCATCACCTGTATTTTTTATAACAGGTTTTATTCTTGAGGCATAGTATTTACTATGTTCTGGCAGTCTGGTATAGTAAACGTATCTTATATTTCCTGAAGTTCTTGGTTTACTTCTGGAATTCATCTAGCGAGAGTTATACGCAATCATTTCTTCATTTCATGTCAAAGTGTCTCGTCTCGTCATGGTTACTCGAAACCACTCTAAAAGTGGAATAGGCCTATTCCACTAACCCGGGTTATCTGTAAACTTATTTAAAGCAACCTTTGACACATGGCAGGAAGCTCCGTCTTGTTGAAAAATAAAAGTCCTTTACAGAGACCAAACCTTTTTCCGTTATTGGCAGTAAAGACGATTGTAAGTTGTTCAAACATTTTTCTGCGTTAACAATGTCGTCAATCTAGTGCAGTTGTCTATACCTCTTCCATACATTTTACTTTACTTTTTTAACAATCTGGATGGTAAGTTTCACTGTTTTGACGAATAACTCTACTCTGGTGGTTATGTACACAAACTTCAACCCGATACTCATCCCTGTTCAGATTGCCAATTAGTATGTTGTTTGCCCATTTCAATCTGTTTTTCTTTTGCTTCAGTCTCAACAGTGGCTTTTCCTTAACCTAAATAATTATATTATTTCATGAAAATTTATTTTTAGACACTAGTGTTCTAAATCCTAAACTGTAAGTTTTTATGACACGTAGGTGCCGAAACACTTCTTCCCACAGCATCACTCTAGAATATGCTCTATTTGCCGTAGTTGGCACGTCCGATTTCCCCAATTATTCTTTTCAGTGCCCGTTTGTCAATGTCTGTTAGTTTAGTTTTTTCATGTACCGAGGCTTTGAAGTAATTGAAGCACTTGTTGTGTGCAATCACACGATTTTTTAACCCATATCTTGATAAACACAATAATTTCTCGATTTCGTAATTTGCTTTTCCGGTTTTTGATAAGTTAATAATGATTAGTCAAAGTTTTTCAACAATACCTTTTCCTCTACTTTTTTAAGCACTAAAGTAGTTTTAACACTGTTGACAAGCTACTGCCAATAAACAAGAGTTGTCCTGTCGTGCCTTTACGTATCCACTTCGTTTATAAATACTAATAAAAATATGTGGACCCATAAAACAGTTATTTTCACCAATTTCGTTTTTATGCTAAAAACTAAAATATTATTGGACACGTTTTAATATATGTAATCAAAAGTTTTAATATCAACATATAACGTGGTCTAGCTGAAACTGGACAGGGATCGTAATATATTATGTAACTAAATTAGGTACAAGTAAGTCTATTGGTTAATCCAAAAACTATCTTCCTAAGTTAGTCAGGTAAATTAATTCGTCAGTTAGCGCAAATAGGAAATATCCATGATGTGATATTTAAGTAATTTACGAAAACACCGCTATATTTGCAACAAATGACCCAAACAGTTCTCTTCATATTTCGCATATTTCCCAAACTGTCCCTGCATATCTACGAAAGGATACAGACAATACTACATTCGAGACTCGTCGTCTAAATTTTGGATGAACATCAAGTTGGGCGAAATAAATGTTAAATACTATAAATAATGCTAATCAACTAAATACCTTACAATGTATTTAAATAAGAATTAACATTATTTATTGAAAATAAGTACTATAAAAACGTTGGCAGTAATTTATTAACACTTTATATATTAAACTATACTGTCCTCGGCTAACAAGAGTGCAATAGGGGACTTCACTTCTTAGAAAATATCGTAATAATAAGCAGTATACTACCTGCTTTAAAAACATTTAGGTACTATAGTCTGACTGATTCCCTAGCTTCGATATGCAGAAATGTTTTTATGCAGAATAGTAACATAGCAATTCCCGTATCAAGTATTCGAATTTTCTCGGAAGGACACCGTTAACTGCATCTCGAACATGCACTCTCGTTAGCCGACGACAATAGTAGAACTTATTTATTATGCAAAATGGTTTGACTAGCTACAATAACTATCTTTAATAATTAAGGTAATTCGAAAATGTGTGTGTTGGTGTTCGACTATTCTTACCAAATGCATGTAATCAACGGAACGAAGCTGTATGCTATAACTGCTTCAACCCTAAAAACTATTCTGTATTGAATTCTTATAAATGCAAGATTGCTACAATAACATCTAGATACCCTGCTCATACTTCTTACAAAATAATACTAATCACAGTTTTGGCTAACGAATAGCCATTAAAAATCGCACTGAGTAAAAGAATAAGGGAGACCTCTCACAAGTTGTAAGGAATTCTAGTAACTTCACCGTCACAATTTCCAACTTTCATTACATTTTCCATATTTATTATCATAAAACAATTAAATTTAAGAGTTTTTGTTATGCAGATAATAGCGAATTATTCAGCACTAAAAAAAAAGTTTCTTGAATTTCCAACTTCGCCTGAAATGACCGCTTGTTGTTTATTTCAAATAGATCAGCCTCTGTAATTGCTTCCTTTTACAACTTAAACATTTTGAAAATAATTTTCCTTAATGAATGTAAACATTTTTGTTGTATATACGTCCATTAATCACTCCACAGAAGATAGGCCCTAAGACACATTTTTTTCAATAAATTTAAAAATATATGCAAATTTGTTATTTTTAACGTAGGCAAATCTTCTGGAGTGAGTCTGAGAAAGGTCCGCTGTATAAAGGTTAAACAGTAGCGATGTTAAGACAGAACCTTGCAGGAGGCCGTTATTCAGTCTTTTCTGTTTGCTAGAGCTGTCTCCCATCACTACTTGGAGCATTCTGTCTGAAAGCATCTTATGCAAGCATCTTCTTGTACTTGGTGACTTTTAAAGCTGACCTTTCCTTCAGACTGTGTCACATGCTGCCGTGGGGGCTACATACACCGCCCCGACCTTTAAGCATTTCGCAAATTCCGCTTTAATAACAGTGGCAGGAGTGAGAAATTCGTCTTCGCAACTTCGAGAGGGTCTAAATCCGGCATGATCGGATGAGAGAAGCGCATAGATCATATTGCTGATTCTGTTGTATATTAATTTTTCCATAAACTTGTATCAGACGCTAAGTAACGATATCGGCGATAACTCTTTGGTCTGTTGGTAGGCTTGCCCGGTTTCAGAATGGATTTTTGAATGCTCTTAACAATACGTCAGAATCTAATATGCCGGTGAAGAAATTAGCTAGCAATTTCACAATTCCGTCCCCACAGTGAATCAGGAATTCGGAATGATCCCATGGTACTTTGCCCTGTGTTAGGTTTTTGATTGCGTCTATAAGTTCTTCTTTAGTGAATGGGGAGGAAGTCGGTTGGATGTCAGTACTTTCTCTTCGGATAACAGACATTTCGACGGATTGCGTATGATGCTCGAGACTGTTAAGTTCCATTTGTTGCTTCTGACTATATCCAACTTATGCAGTAATCCATCGGCGACATCTGTTTGGCCGCTCTTTTATAAATTTGTAAACAGTCTTTCGCACTTTTCGTTCCATCCTGGGATGTATTCACTGCATGTACCTCGCGGTATGTGTTTCTTTGCGGTCACTGTGGTCATCTTAAAGAATAGTTCGTAATATTTGGCTAGAAATGGTATCCATCTAAGGTTTTTGTCCAAGTCCTTGGAGAAGCCTTCCCGGTTAGCCCTGTTGAAGTCCATTTGGGGAAAGCAGACAAGTGAATGACCTGTATTTGCGTACCAATTTCCAGGACAACTGGGTGATGCTGAGAAACAGCGAAACCCGTCTTGCGATGAGCAATGTGTTTCCTCTACTGTTTGTTGTTACGAAGCATACATCAGCATACGCAGTGTTGGGTAAGTTACTCTAAGAAAGTAACTAAGTAAGTTAATCAGTTACTCGGCAAAAAAGACACTAAGTAAGTTACTAAGTTACAGAATTATGAAAGTAACTTGAATAAGTTAATAAAGTAACTCGTTATTTTTTAAGTTACCTTTTTTTAGGAGACACTACTAATGTACATGCAATTACTACCAACTTAATATCAACAGAAACACACATTTATAAGCATTTGTTTATTAGCAAATATTCTATACATGGGGGAAGGAACATGCTTAGAGCTTAGAGGAGCTGGTTCAACGATGTTTTTGGGATTTTGCAAGGATTCTATTTTATTTTTCGTTATTATTGAAACATAGAGACGGTGAATGTATTTTCTTCTGAATTAGACACCCCCAACCTGCGCACAGGCGTTAGGAATGTACTTCCCAGTAATCCGCATACCTGCTCAGAGAGCGTGTAGTTGTTAAAAGATTAAAGATTACTGGAAAAAGCTGTCACCACCCAAATAGGATTCATCAAATATTATTTATTATCGACTAAGTACAAGAAGGTATTCCTGTGTTCGGTATTAGCATTTGCATACTAAAGCATTCGAAATTTCAACAAATTCTTCAGCTTCAGGTATAATTTCTTAAATACTACGCATTAAAAACCGAACATTTTAAAATATGTTACATTTGTAGCATGAAAATGTAACTTGTCATATTCAGTTACTAAAGTTACTAAATAATTGTAACGTGTTATAGTTACAATTACTGAAAACACAAAAGTAATTAAGTTACTATTAAGTTACTGAAAAGTATCTAGTTACTAGTAACGAGTTACTTTTAGTTAGTTACTACCCAACACTGAGCATACGTTTCTGCACCCCATTGCCCAATTGGAAAGAGTCTATGTCTTTAGGGTCATATATTAACGCCATATTATTGGAGTCCGCCTATTTTATCAATTTTTCACCATTGTGTATGATGGCTGTTGAAATATCCCGTCTACACCGTATGGTGTTCTGCTACAAACAGAGTCGTCTCAGGCCACTACACTCAAGGTGGTTTATAGATATTACAGATTTTTTTTCTTCTTCTTCACTTCACGGGGTAGACATTTCATTGCCGTTCCTCCTTCACAATTTTACTGTCGCCTTCTTTTCCGTGGTCTACCAACATTTTTTCTTCCTCTTGGTTTGTATTCCAGGATTTGTTTGGAAGTTCATTCATTCTATAGATATGTTGTATCCACTTCTCTTTATTTTCTTCTATTCTTCCGTTTATCGAGTTTAATGTTTAATTCTGTCCTTATGTCTTTGTTACGTATTTAGTCTTGTATTTTACATCTTTTCACTCTTCTTAAGAGCTTCATCTCACGAATGTATTCTGCTTTTATCTCTTTGAGATAGCGTCCATGTCTCGCTCCTATACACTAGAACAGGTGTTGCCATTACTTTATAGAATTTTAGTTTTGTATCTTTTCTAGTTTTGTTGCCTAATGTTTTGTATATTATTCCACTATATCCATCATCTGATATTTATATAGTATTTTGCTCACGTCGTTGTCATACTCGTAACTTATGTCACATCCTAAATAGGTAAAATGGGATACTTGTTCGATGCTCTTATTATTAAGTATTATTTTAGATCGTACTGGGAATTTTTCTTTAAAAGCCATAACCTTCGTCTTTGTAATTGAAATTTTAAAATTATATTCTTCACACAAATGGTTCAAGCGGTATAGTGATCTTTGAAAGTCATCTTCACTTTTATGAACAATTATCTGCTCATCTGCGAATACCAGTGTTTTTATATATGTATTCTGTAGGGGTTACTTTCTTCTCTCCATTGTCTAACAATGTCGTCAATAAAAATATTAAACAAAGTGGGTGATAAACTACGCCCTTGCCTGACTCCTTGATTTATTATTATTGGTTCCATCTTTTCTAAATCCGTATTTATTATTATTTGAGTTTTTGCATACAAACTTTGAACTGTTCGGATTAGATGTTCGGGATATCCTCTTTTCTGTAGTATATTCCATGATTTTTCTCTCTTTACTCGATCGTGTGGCGGTAGCTCAGTTGGTAGAGCGCTCGCTTTCTGAGTAAAACGTCGATTCTAGCTTGGGTTCAAAACCTAAGCATTACTATGCATATTTATAAAAATCTTGTCTGCAACCCACCACACACAATTTCCCAATCCGGCTTGCAACCGTGGTATCTTAATTATAAAAACCTTCTCTGGAATTTCTGTCGTTCGGATTCGACGTTAAACTGTAGGCCCCCCGTGTTTCTACGTTAGCGCTGAGGAGAAATACGCGACAGAGAAGAGGCCGATGCCCAGCAGTGGGAGGAAAAGACTGTCAATGATGATGACTTGATCGAAGACCTTCTCGTAATCTATAAACGCTATGTGTGTCTCGAGATTAAATTCATGTCGTTTCTCTATCATTTGTTTTAGTGCCGTTATATTATCACTGCACGATCGTCCTTTCCTGAACCCATTGTGTTCTTCAGATAAAAGTACATCTGTAATTATCCCACGGCGATTATTGATTATTTTAGAATAAATTTTGTACACTGTATTTAAGAGGCTGATTCCTCTATAATTTCGGCATTTATTTATTTCTTTATTTTTAAACAGTGATATCACCACTGCTGTTCTCCAAGTTTCCGGGATTTTATTTTTCTTCCAGCATTCATTTAGTAAATCTAACAGCCGAAGTTCTAAAAAAGGGCCTGCGTACTTTACTAGTTCTGTATTTTGCCATCCGGCCCTGTTGCTTTTCTGTTTCTTGTTTGCTTTAGCGTTTCTTGTAATTCTTCTAGAATGATCAGATCCCATTTGAAAGTTTCAATTCTATCATCTGTTCTGTTTTTTATCTCTGTTTGTTGCTTTTCATCATACCATAACTCCCTGTAGTGTTCTTCCCATTGTTGTTCTTGTATGACGTTTATTTAAGCTATATCCTTTTCTGATTTGTTTAGATGTTTCATTTTCTTGCAGGCTATTTCTTGTCTGCCAGGTATATCACTTTCTATATTACTGATTAATTTATTCCGGGATTCTTGGTAGGCTTTCCTCACTATACTCTTAGCATGATTGCATTTTCCTCTGTATCTTTCTTTAGACTCCTCTGTATTTTTCAGTAGGTTTTCAATGTGTGCCTTCTGCTTTTCTCTTGAGTTGAGATTAGTAGGAAAGGGTCTGATTACAGATTTTATTATAGTTAATTTGGATTGCAATGACACATATGCCATTATAGTCGTTAATTGAGATTACTCTGATGTTAGTCAGTAAGTTCCACACATAGGTCGTTGTCCCATATCAACCATGACGTGAAACGGCAAGTAATTTCTACCCAAGAACTTTTCCCCTTATATTCAGTTCAATTTCGCTATCACAGTGAGTCTCATGTAATGTATCATCACATCGATCTTTTTCTCAAGCAATAATTTAGATAAATATTCATTACTGGCTCTGCTTATGGTTTCAGTGTTGATTTCAAGATCCTCAAGGAAGATCCAAGAGTTCGCATCGACAAGTTCTGACAGAAACCCATTTTTGCATATATGTAACTGATCTGTGTGTACGTATTTACTTGCCAGGGGATCCAAGAGGGTAGTCTGGCGGCCTGTTCCTACTAATTCTTTCGCGTTACCCAGGGTGCACCACGCGGAAGCGGACTAACATTGCACCCCAAACCTGTAATGATATTTTATATAGGAAATGCTTTCCACGGAGGATATTTTTTAATTTAATGCCAAGTCAGAACTGTACGTTGCGTGATTGACTCCTTCAAAGGCGCATAATGCCATATCAGATACGACAATGCACACGAAACTCAACATTGAAACTTGTATTATAAATTTTTGACAATTTCGAGTATCAGACTTATTAACTTGTTCTTTTAATTACTGTTACTAATATTAAGATAAAGTGTGTGTTTTTACTCAAAATTGAATAACAATGAAATAACAAAAAAATTACTATAACTCTACTATTACTATATTCTCTGAGAAGAACTGAAATAATTCCTTATTTGTTAGAAGATTAAGTAGTAGTATTATATTCGATGTATAATTTGCTCTGTGGATTCATTAATTTAAATTTTTACAGACTTGTTAAAATGTAATTTCCGCTTGTTTCTTCCTCTGTATATAGGATAATGACCAATTGATACTCACAATGAAGTAGATTTTGTGAGCCCTCCTTACACGTCCGCAAGGCAGGAGACTAACCTAACGCGTCAAACAGAGAAATACAGATCATGGCATTTAAATCGCATGGACATAAACATCTAGAAACGTCTAATAAAGTAACAATTTAATATATACTCGTTGTGTTATAAATTAAATCGCTGAAACTCAAATAGAATTTTTCGAGAAATTTAGCTCGGTATCAGCTCGAAAATGTTTGAGTAGATCGTTTCAACTTAAACCCTAAAATAGAAAGAATTTAATCGAAGCCGAAGCATTGAAAGAGCGCAGAAGGGCACACTCCTCTGCAATTATTTATAAAAACTTTATTTTTTTCTTAAATAAAACCATAAAAAATGTAATTCAAATAAATGAAAAGGTGAATATACGAAAGTATTATTAAAGACAGTATTTTGTTCTTCCTTCCAGTTTTAATCATTGCGTATATGGTTCTTGTTACTTATACAATATCAAACAATTTTACTGATTCCGAATCCCATACGTGCTAACAAAATGAATTAATCAATAAAACTATACCCTGATGAAATTCTCATACATACGTTTTCCCGCCTCGTATATATTCTTTCTTCGTGCGACGACACTGTCAGTCCTTGTTTATTATTTTGTTCTTGAAACCCATTCGCTGCAATACTTTTAGGTTTTCATGTTTGTGCCCGATAATGATGCACGACGTAAGCATAAAGATTTACGATTTCTCTCGCTTACATAAATAGCGGAAAATTTTGCGTCTCTTACGTAGGCAATACGACGTGTATATTTTATAAATACATCATCAGTTTTCCTAGTGACAGGCCCTTTAAAGCTCACGCTATCCTGAGTGTGGAGAACATTTTGGAATATTTTTATCGGCATCGAAATTCAATTTGTATAAATATATTGGATTTAAAGAAAAAGTTTTTCATCAATTTCCGGGTTACACACTTCCAAGCGACACTTACTTCCTCTATTTCTTGTGCTACATACAAAAACGTAATCGAAATTCATACGAAAATTGTTGGCAACTTATCTAGAACGGATAATCTACTCTTATACATAGAATTTTATGGAAAATATTTTCAAATTTCAAAGGACCCAATAATGTTGAAAAACTAATTAGAAATTAACGCTTAAAAAACTCTTCGATGTTTGATTTCGTAGAATGGTGGAATTAAGTGACAGTGCACGAGTCTATACAAATACAAGGAACCTAATGTTTACCGTGGGCTGCGAACCGCGAAGAGCATTTTGCACTTCTTCAGAGAAGGTGCTCCGATGAGAAGTGCAGGTTTGCCGTTGCCTTTAATGAGAAACGATCATATGTTAGTCATCGGTTTTTGGGTCCTATTATATACAAGTTTGGTGTGTCTATGTAAGCAGTTGCTGGAAACAGTAGCGTAGTAAATACAAGTAGCTATATGAGTAGATAATGTGTGTGTGGCATACTTAATCATTATTACCCTATCAATGAATGGGGGAGCTAGTCAGCTGACAGAGGTAGCATCGTGAAGTCGCGTAGTTTGAATTATTATTATTACTATGAATGCCAAGAGGGCATCGCCTACTTTTACATGGGGAAAAAGTCGCTAATTATGCTCTCCCATTCGCATGTAAGACCGAGGGGGAATGTCCCCCTACGACTCCCTGTCGATAGCAGAGTGTCTGGCTGGACATGGTCCAGTTGCCGAGTGCGCTTTGGAGAATTTGATCACCAGAAGATAGGTATAATTATAGTAATTACACTCTGATTACGAATGGCTGCGACCACAACAGCTAGCCGGTAGATGAGCCTCCGTATCTTGTTCGAATCCCAATCCAAGGGCAGGGGACTGGAGGACCCCCGGTAAGTACAACTACCCAATATTTATTGACAGATCAGTAAATCTGCGTTTTATTATCTACTGCATGTCACCTGCCTGTTGCCGCCAGTGAGTTATGATCGTATCCGCTGGTTGCTTACCCAGGAACTGCATAAATGACATGCAGAAGCTCTGCAATCGTATTTAAATTTAAAATTCAGTAGTTTTTATTCGCCCTCCGTAAAGTCGACCCTGACATGTATTAAAATCCGGTGTTCCTGAACTTGGGATTGAACCCAAGTTTTCTAGCATAGTAGCTCAACGCACTTACCGCTGCGTCTTGGCCCCTTCAATTACATAATAATACAGTGCGATTCAAAATGATTGAAGCTGCTGCTTCACACTGATTTTTTAGTTTTTACTTAGTATTTAATAAGCACTTGACTAATTCCAGTGATATGCATTAATACTCTAACTAGTGCTGGAAATTTAAAAATTCGTGGTGCGGTTATCAATAAAATTGATCCGCTTTTCTGTTACAGAACTAATTATTGCCTTACAATAATGGTTTACTTTAATAACACATTTGCTAAGGAATAAAATAAACACTTTATAAGATTGTTGCTTACGTTGGTTAATAGAAATGCCCCCTTATCATTATCTAAACAAACATTAACTCTGCCCTTCATATTTTCAAAAATGGCTAGCAACTACCTCGGTACGATTTTATCACTGCATTCACTATGACGACTGTAACTTTTCAACTATATGTAAACGTTCTGCATATATAATATTTTTAAGATGTGCAAACATAGCAAAACACAAACTAGTCGACAGAAATTAATACGGACTATTGTGGTGGCCAATGATCTCTGTTTATTATTTTGCCATCAAAAAAAAATTGAACACTGAAGACCCAAGCTGAAAGTCGTGATCATGGAGTCGATCGACAAACGGCTTTAGAAATAATTGCTGGTAATGGTTGGCATACATGTTCTCATAAAAAAAAGATCCCCATTATTCGAATCTCGACATCGCAATTCAAATTCCAAATTTAAGGAGATTTAATAGGGTCTTCTGATACGCATAAAAATTTTCGGTTGATCATGTTTTGTATTACGTAGCCATTAAGATCGAAACTCTCTGTATCACTGAAAAATTGCATATTTAAAATGTATTCATTGTTTACGTTTCCATCAAACCTTAGCTCTCGAACGGCGTACACTTTGTTTAGGTGCAGATGCAATACATTTGCAAGCCTTCTGCCACGAACCGTATAAAAACCTACAACGTAAATGTTCAGTGACTCAGTACAAAAACAACATTATGCTCATTACCTATCTGACAAGACAAACATCTTAACGCTTTGTGGGTTTGCATCAAATACTGTAGTGTACAGATGCGCTGGCCTTACACTTTCCTTTACGGACGTTGCTTATTACATAATACCACTAAGCAAAACAATGTATATACCGACTGAAAACTTCATATCAGACTGCTGAGTTGGGGAGTTGCTCTTGGAACTGATCGAAGTAAGAACTATTGGAATACTACCAAATATCATTGTGAACACATTCACCGAACGAAAGTAAGCTTCGATAATAAGATTGTCATGCGTAATAAAGCGACTGATTACGACTTCTTAGCGTTGAAAAATCTGTTATTACATTAAGATTATAATAAAAAGGAAACAAGAAACACAAGAAACAAAAGCAGTAAAAATGACAGTTTATGGGTAAAACATCTACGCATCGCTAATGGACTCCGGGGATGTAAGTATCGATAAACAACAGGCTCCGGAAAAAATTAAACGTATTATTGATAATAAAGGGATTAAATCGAGCTTATATACTATTCACTAATTTTCGATCCGACTGTACAATACAGTCTCTATTGTAATATGAAGAAGTACTAGCAAATAAATGGCACGTGTGTCAACTTTGGCACGCTAGATAAATTTACTGGCAAATGCCAACTTTTAGAAAATTTAATGAATTTAGGAAGATAAGTGGCCGAATATAAACGAAATGAAAATGAAAATATCAGTATGGTTAACGAAATACATATCTGCCAAATAACCTAAATATTACAAATCCTTTAAAAGATTATCCCCTCAAAATGAGTGGGAAAGGAAAACAACTTACTATTAAGTTTCTAAAATTGATAAAGTATGGTTAAAAAGGGTAAGGATATTCAAATACGAATTTGATTCAGAAATAAAGCAACAACAACCGAACATCCAATAAACTTTTTAAGTAACAATACACATTTTGGAATCCTGATTAAATTTTTTTGGAGCAATGCCTTCCAAAACAAGAAATTTAATGATCAAAATGTTCATTTTAAGGTTTTCCCACATTATGGGTTCAAGCAAAAACTTTTATATGAATAACCACAGTTGAATAAAAATTTACCAGTTGTAAGATGTGAGGTTAATAATTAATTATTTGAAAAATTAAAATCCTACTATTTCGTTAAAGGGGTCAAATTGGGAATATTTGAAAGTCCCCTTGTAACTGTCCTACATCTAGAAATTGTTGTATATGATCTGTTAACGTTTGTCCACCATGAGCACATGGTAATACTGTACAATACAACCAGTAAACCGATTCTAAATAAACAAAACTTCAGTTATCTGCTCCCCTCTCCTCTGCTAAGAATAATCTAAAATTACACAATCCAAGGGGGCTGATGTGCAGCATTTTTAACTCAATCCTTACGTAGTCCGGATTATTAAATTATGGAAGCGATTAATTTAGGGCCATGCTGGCGGCAACAGCCACAAACCTCTGAAAAATTCAGGAGTTCCTTAACTTTTCAACAAAAAATGGCTTAAAATATGCATCTCTCGAATTGTAAATGTAGAGCAGCTGGAAGAGTAAGCGCCCATCTATCGGATAGCAACTCCCCCAGGATCGTTTACAAATGCCGGATCTACCCCAGATCCCAAAGCAAATGTTACATGCATTTTTCTCTCTTCTCTCCCCACGTCGACCTGTAACTCGTCCTCCCTTGTGGTTATATTTTAAGTTTAGTTTCGACATTGATTTCGTCTGCCGTATGGCGCATTACATGGCCCAGCTGCACTTCGTCTGCGAAAGCTTGAATCTCCACAAATAATGCTCCTCACATTAATTAACGTGCTATTCAGACAGATTTCGATTCACTTGCAGACACACCAAAGCCAGTAATTAGTAATTCACTTATTTAGTTACTTAGATGTACTTACTTGTGTGTCACAAAACCGCAACTGCATTGTTGAAAAGTCTCTAGATTCCTATGTCTTGCAGCTAAAATTTTTACTGTTTCTGATAGTGCATTTGCAATGCCGGTCTTCCATATAGATTTCAAGCTCAGAGTTTTATGTATGTGCATAACTTGATTCTTTACCTTGCAATAACGTATTAATGTTCGTGTTTTAGCATATAAGCACATGCTTTAAGTGGGTATATTTGTAGAACTCTTCCTTGGCAGTATATCTAACGGTTTACTTTTACCAGTCGGTTTGAATAGTTAAACAAAATAAAATAAAGGAAACGTGGAAAATATTCTAGACCGTACTTACATGTTCACAATAATGTGACGAATTCCATAAAATTATAGCAAATTCTTTGATTCCTGAAAGTCGTCTATGTTAAACCTTCTCGCAAAACGTTTCGGACAAAATGGACCAAGGCATGTAATTAGTATTGTTAATTTTATTTCGGTATTTCCTAGATAGTTGTAAACTGAAATGTATGTATTTTCATAAATTTCGTTCAGCGCCGATAACTCGCATTCAAAACATATTTTCTACTCCTACCTTTCAGTTATGACCTTAACGTGGAATTTCAGCTGTAGGAGCCACTATTGTATATACCTCTAGTTAAACAAATTTAACAATAAGTAAACGTGGCAAACAATTAGGTGTAGTTCTTTAGAAGGTATAAGTAGAAAGTTTCACTCGTCATTTTCTTATCTATACTCCTCCTCTTAGATTTAACGTCGAAGAATTAATTATTTATATATGTGTTTTTGTGGGTATTATTTGAGTAATCAGTCTGCTAAAAGCGATGGTAATCGGAATTACCCACTGCTGGAAGTGACAAAGTTTAAAGACTAAAGAAGTAAGAGCATCGAACATACAATGCTTTATATTTCTATTAATTGTCAACCCGTTCTTTAAAAATTGATTACTAGTTTAGTAAAAAAATATATGCGGTACGATCGGTCGCATGGTCGAACCCCGTCTGAGGCGACAGTATTTCACTTAGTTAAGTTTAGGGTGCATGTTGCATGAATAGTTAGTATGCAATGGACGCCCGCACCCCCTGAAGTAATGCGAAAGCGGTTTCGGATGGGGGGAGGGCGACGGTAGCATGCAAGAATGAATAAAAAAAAGTAACACAATTCTAAAACTGCTACTTTTTCTAAATGATAATTTTCACACTCCAAAAGATTCTGATAATATTTCATGTAATGAAAACCTTGAAAGTTTAGAAAATATTTATTTCTGAGTGGCAGTGGCCTCTGAGGTCAAAAATATATTTTGGAAAGTTTAAATAAAGTAGATGTAACATGTAATAAAAAATACATCAAGAAATATACCAGACTGTATTGCGTCAAACAGCTTTAAACAAAATGAGACTTACAAAAATACAAAATATTATTTGTAGGTGTGAAAATCAGATAAGGTTTTTACTAGTAAGTTATAAGCAATATTGCTCAAATAATATACCTACATTAATCTTTTTTAATATTGAAGCCAATACGTTGGCTATTGAAAAACTTGATTTTGGACATAGAAGAGTAATCTATCGTAATAAGAAATAAAATTACTTTTTTTTACAATGAGGTATTCCAGGTATCCATTAAAAGTATTAAAAATTTCAAATGCTGTGTCGGTAATAAACACTGCTTTAGAGGAAGAAGCCCACTGCACGGCCATTCTGCTCAACGTTACCCAGGCAAGGCTTGGCACAATGGCCGAATACAAAAAATGCAACAAATCTTACCACCTCAATTTCCTAAACTATTAGAATTCTACTTAACCAACCGACAATTTGGAACGCGAATCCAAGACGAAGTTACAGCACTATTCTCAATACACTCAGAAGTACCTCAGGGAAGTGTCCTGGGACGTTTCTTATTGTTACGAACCCAATTTCCAAAATTATAAATTTAATTATAATTGCTTCATAATTGTTGTAATGTAATTTCAATTGCATACACATTTATGTTGCAAGCAATGAGGTCATTTTAACTCAGCAGAATTAAAGCACATTGGAATATTAAATTAGGCAATGTGATATAAGTAATACGCTTGATAAGAGAAATTAAGTAATAACCAGGTCAGAGCTTATGGGTGCAAAAAGGAATTTATAAAAAGGCACTTCAGAGTTGAGGGGAGAGGGTACAGTAGTACAGTAGTGGTAGTAGTGACAGTAGTGACAGTCAGTGCATAGTTGCCAGTTGCCAGTAAGCGATTGAGTAAAGAAAATATTCCACCCCAGCAATGATCTTATACCTGATTATGTTTTTGTAAGTAGTTTTAACATAATATCTTAGAATAAGTTATAATTGTTTTGTAGCGTGTAGTAAATGGATAAATTAAATCATTTTATATAAGGGTAGTTGTTTCTCTCGCGATCCCGGCGATAAGGACAAAGGGCTCCTTATCAGTTACGAACTTAAAAGTAACATTATAACTAATATACACTACTGATCTCCCAACCACACCTACCACAACTATTGGTACTTTTGCCGATGACACAATCATACTAGCGAGACACAGCAACGCAAACATCGTATTACTCCAAGTTCAAAACCATCTAAATCCACTGGCTCAAGAAATGGAAAACAACACTTAATGAATAAAAATCAAGACATGTGACATTCACCTTGCGAAAAGAGCAGTGCGCTCCAATTTACTTCAACAACATTGAGATATCTCAGTCCACCAGTATGAAACACTTGGGACTACATCTAGACAACAAACTCACCTGACGTGAACACATTAACAAAAAAAAGAAACAAATAGAACTAAGATATAAAAACCTGTAATGGCTATTTGGACGAACATCACCCCTACCACTGGACAACAAGCTACTGATATATGAAACCATCATCAAATCCATATGGGCCTATGGAGTGGAACTTTGGGGCTGCGCCAGCAAATCAAACGTCGCTATTATGCAAAGATGCCAATCAAGAATAATTACCAACGCGCCGTGGTACATAACAAACCAAATGCTACATGAAGATCTTTGCATTCCGCTCTTAACAAAAGTCATCCATGGTAAAACAATAAAGCACATTGAAAAAATTACAGCACACAACAACCCTCTGCTAAATGAGCTTGCACATCACCAGGTGATTAGAAGACTCAGAAGATGTTGGCCCACTGATATGAACTAAGGAAGACGCCTCATTAGAAACACCCTCATCCTGCCATTTCTGAATACCTCAAATTAGCTTATAGGATATCATGTGTATTCTGATTGCTGATAACATGTAATAAAATAAAATGGTGTGTCTATACTAATATTGCACTTTCAACGATGATAAGAGAATTTATTAATAAGAAACGGAAGATAATAGCATATACGAGAAACATTTCCGTGATTTATGTTGTTATCATTATAAAAATTTAAAAATATATCCAACACAACAGCTACCCGTCTTTTCGTTAATTTTATAATGAATTAGGAAATAAATATTACTCTGTATGACTTCAAATACAACAAAATTCAATCTTGCTTTGATTACCAATATTACCTAAAAAATTGGAAAATGTTGAGAAATACGAACAGCATATACCATAGTCGGACCAGTAAAAGAAGGAAATACATGGAGTAGAAGGTCAAATGCGGAAATATGTTACCGGCCAATCGAGCTTTTCCGACGACCCGTAACCAGATGAATGGAAAACGGCCTACAGCTTAGCTCAGAGGAGTAGAGGGAGTTCGTGAAAATCGCTTATGGGAGAAAATCTTTAGTTGTGTACAGGGCGAGTCAAAATAAGTGGGCGCCACCACCCAAATCCAGCTGTTTGTAGGTCCTCGTGGAAGGCCGAGAAACGAACAGCTTACGGGAATGGAACTTATCGTTATTGTGCCTCCTCCTATATATTTAAAGCTTGCAAAATTCTTACACAAACAAGTACAAAAGACACAATAAGAGGTAGTAAACTTTAAACACACATATAATTGAACGGTTAAAAATGACAATACAAGAAAATGACAAGTGATAACGCGATAAGTCTGGATTACATAATTTTAATTTTTGAACGTTCAGAATGAAAACTCGCCGCCACTGGTGCAACGGGATTTACGTTTTGCATACAACTACGTAACACCAGTGACGCTGAAGCTCACAAAAATAACAGAATATAATCTGGTAGTTTTATAATAAACCACTAACACCACATATGGCGACTGAAGGTCGTTTTTTTGTATTTACATGAAGTTAAATTTGAAATCTGCAAGTTAACGCGAGCAAAAAAAGGTTTCTTTATCACAACACAAAACTGTGGATGGCTTAAAACGAAGCAGGCACAATGTAATGGCGATTTCCAGATGCAGGGCCAAAAAAGAAAAGGAAGACAACGTCGAGATGTAGCTGTTACGCCCCTGTAGAATGCCAAGTTGCTTTCAACGAAGTCAGTTAACGTGGATACAGAAGCGAGACTTCTCGGACGACGGGCGCAAAACAATTTCCAGCAAAACACTTGCACGGCTTCTTTTTTTCTTTTCACATCACAAACATCCCAACTGAATCGACAGGAACAATTATAATCTTTAATTGTCCAAAACCAAAGCGAACATTCTGCTATTTTTTTGTATATCCGACTTAAGTCGATTTAATTTTGCTCTACAGCAAACAGTAATACGGTCAAATTTAGCAGAAGCGCCACGAAGGAAAAGAAAACGATATTCGAAATTACGTCCGTCTCTCTTAAGGGTCTAGCTTCGACTTTTGTAACGGCCCTCGATTGATGGTATTTTCAAAGAACCGGAGTCATCAGAGATCGAAAATTGACTGCTTGAGAAACGCAACACGACCCCTCATTCCCCCAAAAAGGTTGCACCGTATT
This sequence comes from Limonius californicus, assembly GCA_014611495.1. NCBI lineage: Eukaryota > Metazoa > Arthropoda > Insecta > Coleoptera > Elateridae > Limonius > Limonius californicus. The sequence goes on along the minus strand of JABXWE010000296.1, from coordinate 34,785 downwards.
TCGACATGTAATGAAATGTTCTAGAATAAGGGACACGTGAGTTCTCGGAAGTGCTTGAGGTCACGCTCGAGAAAAACAAGAATCGGTAGTTTGGAGCATACAAAAGGGAACTGTCAACATAACTTAAACTTCGAAAAACAAAACAAATAGCGAAATGGTAACCCAAAATAAGACTGCAATTAAAATAACGTTATTAATTCCTACGAAGCGGCAAACAAATTAAGAAATTAATTCATATAAAGCGGCACATTTTAAAATGAACATAACATGATATGATATTGTATTTAATTGGTTGTTGATTTATATTTAGGGTGTTTGCCTACTTTTGATCAATATAATTATTTTCAGGATTTACTTAATTTGTTGCGTTTTATTGTATCTTGTTTCCTTGTTTGTGTTTTTGTTGGAACCGTTGAAGTTCGTTCTGCGTGGTAAGAGTTTACCCTTATGTGGATTCGGTAAGGTAGGTCTGATTTATCTCTGCACGACGACTGGTGAAGTAGAAGAGCCCTTTGAAGATTGTAGTTTGAAGATCATTTTCACCCACAGACTGTCGCAGACTGAGAGAGCCGTGGTGAAAACACCGATACATGCAGTGAGTTACCCGTGGGTAGAATATTTCGGTGTTTCCAAATGTGTTACCAGAAAGCGTGTTGGTCTTGTCAATTTGTCATGTTGTTTCCCGAGGGGATTTCTGCGCAGGTTTTGGGTAACAAATTGAACCTCGTGAAAAAATTAGCGAAACATCGTAAAACCGCTCCGAAGCACTTAAGCCATAATATGCGAAATGAAATAACTGAATTGTACATAACTCTATATTTTTTTCCAATTGCCCTTATTTACAACAACGATAATAAATACATATTTTGAGTGACATATGCTGTGTGAGCAGTCGTATTTGTTTAGTTTCTTAATGGTACCAGTACAAAAATATTATTATGATTATATTCTAAAAGGTGGATATAGTGAGTTATGTCATTTAAGTCTTTGTGTTTGTCCACTATTGTCCATAAGGCTAATAACCATTTCTAAGTTTCCTAGATACCTTTCACTCAATTTCATTGTATTGTCGTTGATTGCAGACATTCTTAAATCGTGGAGAATTTTAGTATTTGGGATATAGTGTGGTGCATTGATTTTTGCCCGAACTTTAAAGTAAATTTGTTTAGGGATATTTACGTAGCAGAGAGATGCCAAACCCCACAGCTGCTTTTGAGTTATAAATTGAATAATACCATTGCATGACTTTGTTCGATTATATTAACATCAAACAAAACTTTATTTTCTAATCCATACAATTTATGTTCATGTTTTTTGTTGTTAAACAGAAATATTGTAACAGGATAAAAAAAATAGTATAAACGTGCCTCTCCACAGATTACCTATTTGCGTCCCTTACTTACTTGATATATTTATGGAAAGCATACGCAAAATAACAGCAAAAATTGCCCCACACTCATATTTTCTGTATTTTTTGATATCTTTAATTAACAAAATGTTGCAAGCTAGACAGCCTAGATTTATGATGTGCCGGTGGGAAATAGAATAAAAGGATATTAGGAAGAAATTTTCTTTTACGAGAAAATTAGATTTGCTTTAAAAATTGTTAAATTTAATATCCTATTTTCCATGCAATTTTTCGCAGAAAGGACAAAAAAGCACAGTGGTATTACTGGATGTTCCATGCACGGCTATACAAGATACGTTGCCAGTATCCCCAATAAATTCTATATGAAAGCAACAAATATCAAAAATGTAAATGTATTTATTTCCCTCTAGTGAGTAATAAAAACGAACACCTTGTAGATTACACCAATACATTTTATTAAGAAGATTAAGTTAACAGTGCACCGCTGCATTATTGGAATCTAGGAACTAGCAATTTCCAAATCATATAAAAGAAAAAATATACATTGTTGTACATTTTGTATGTCTAAATACATACAAAGCAAACATAAATACTTGGTGAAATTGTCCATTAGTATTATTAAAATATCTTAAAACATAAATATGAAACTCAACGAAGTAAGGCAAGGAACAATTAAAAAATACATTTAAATGATTAGTTCACAGTTACGTATATTTACAAAGCCCATAACTTTGATCTCGGCACAGTTTATTTGTTAATTATTATAGTTTCAAAAATAATTTATGATAATGAATTCAATGATTTTATTGTATAAATGAAGTTGTGATAACTTCAACTTCAACAAAGTCCCAAAAGCCCCTATGAAGCGCGAGTTTTACGGGGTTATCTAAAATGGCAGAAAAAATCAACAAGGAAACGATCAGTAAATGTCAATTTATTTACCTTGGGAAATTATTAATGTTTTCCACTTCCTCGAACATAAAAAATGACTTCAAAATAATTGTTCTTTGAGAAAAAATCAGAAACTAGCAAACCGAAATTGTAATATAGTTCTTTACTCAGTATTTGAAAGGACGAATTTGTTGGAAATTAGTGTACATTAAATGAATGGAACTTTTATCAAATATTACTGCCTATAAAAATCTAATGCGTGTTAACTAAATAAAAAACAATAATAAGATAAACATTCCCGAAAATACACTGTTCAAGTTACTAAAGGCAAGTCAGAATTTGAAACCACAGAGGGAAAAAATACTAACGGCAAACAGAGAAAAATACAAAATAATAAATAATCAGCGAAGAACTACAGACCAAGAGACGAAAATTAATATAATAACAATAGAAGAAGTAAAAATGCACTAAAATCTATAAAAAACGGACAATCACCAAGTCCAAGAGGTATTCCGATAGAGCTGGTCAAAAATAGCCCGTCGGTAGAAATAAGAGTAATATTTAATGATTCTATGATTAAATGCCGGAAAGATCCAGAAAATCGCATATGGCATATACAGGGTGTCCCACGACGTGAGATCACTACTTCGTGTACGTAATCTGTAGACCAAATATAGATAGAAATCTTAATAAAGTTATGCCCTAAAGTAAACCGTTTTCAAAATACAAAGTGTTAAATTATTATTTATTAAACAATTACAATTTCGGGAAAACCAATATTTATTTTTATTTTAGTTAAATTCACTATAAAGATTGTTCAAAATTGCCACCGTTGCTCTCAAGACACATTCTCGCTCTTCTTAAGAGAGATCTGATTGCCCCACGTAACATATCATTCTTATTCGGAATTAGTTCTGCTGCTTCAAAAATGCGTCTCCTAAAAGCTTCAACAGTCTCTGATGGTGTTTGGTATACAATATCTTTCATATGGCCCCACAAATAATAAACTAAACATGTTAAGTCCGGAAATCTTGAGGGCCAGGGGTGCTGTTCTCCTCTACCAAGTACACGTCCTTCAAACCGTTGATTCAAAAATTGTCTTTCACGTAACATAAACTGTGCAGGGGCACCATCGTGCTGGTACCACATACCATGTCTGATCGCCATAGGGACATCATCTAACAATCCTCCCAAATGATCTTCTAGAAAATTTAAATATCTGTCGGCGGTTAAATGGTTCTCCAAAACGAATGAGCCAATGAGCATGTTATCAATAATTCCACAAAATCCGCGAAACCTGTAGGCAAGAGGGGTTGAACAGGCTGGATACGAAATGGATATAAACCATGACGTTTTAATGTTCTCCATACTCGCATTCGTGGTCAATTAATTTGTGCAGATACACGACGAACAGAGGTGCTGCGATGATTATCAATTTATCGCAGGATGCTGTCATCATTGTCTAGTACTTGCTATATTGAACGCGCAATCGACGGTTTCGGGAAAGGTTCGTGTTCAGGTAGGTGGTTGTGCACTTGTCGGTCTGGTAGTCGCTGATTTGGAAATCTCAATCCTTATTCTCAAGCAGCTGCTACTGAGTTTCCATCGCAACAACCGTACATGTAATGGACGTCGGCGTACTCTCGCGTTGTAAAAGTAAACATTATTAACACTGTTAATAAGCGCAAGCAGAGAAATCAACTTTAAAGTGCTTTACTGCTTCACATACAAGTAAATAATATCATTCCCATGGTAACGTAGACAGTTTGTATCAACTACCACTTCACATCATTTATTGTTTTGGCTGCTTCAGTATTTAACTAAAACAGGCCTTCTTTAATAGTCGATTTAGAGAAAAGGACCACTGTTTAGTTTCGATTTCTTTTCACCTCCCCTGCACATAGGTGGAGTAGTGACCTCACGTTATGGGGCACCCTGTATTACTTTTATATTTAAAAAGGGAAACAACCGAGATTAATCAATTTACCGGAGCCATCGTCTATTGGAAGACTGTATGGACGAATACTTAAATAACGGATTGTAGGTAAAATCAAAGAAAGTGAGGATCAAAGCCGCTCTAAAGGTAGTCGATTCTGCGTGAACAATATTTTCACACTCTGCCAAGTAATACAAATGAAGAAATGAACATCTGATAATCGTTGCTACGCAAGAAGCCTACGACTCAGTATTAACTAGATGACTGTCAATTTAGAGAAAAGTGGAATGAATTGTAAATACGCTACTGCCATACGGGAACTGTACAGAACCTTAAGCAAATAAACAGTGTTTATCTTCCTATAAAAAACCAAAGAAAATTAGACTAAAATCGGAAGGGATCTCGGTGGAGTAGTGCGGATATGCGTTGCCACTCGAGGTCACAGCTAAATGTGATCGATCGGCTGGGGTATTCGGATCCCAACTGGGGCGACCGCATTTCGCTTAAATTTAGGGTGCACGTTGCATGAATGGTTATATGTAAGAGACGCCCGCACCCTCCTGAAGTAATGCGAAAGCGGTTCCTGGGGGGGGGGGTCGTATGAATGAATGAGAAAAAAAACTAAAATCGGAATTTCACTATTAGATAGTTTTTGCCACTTCAAAAGGATTCAGACAAGGATGTTTTCTATCGCCCACATTATTTAAGATTTACTTAGAGCAAGCACTGAAGGATTGGAGAAATTTACAGTGCGGTCGTAAAATGCCCTCTTCCCTACTAACTTTTGAACGACTTGATATTTCTTCACAAATTTTTGTGTGCTTTAATAGGAGGCTAAATACCACTTTTTAGCCCATATTTAAATTTTATATGAAGGCTCGTGTTAATTGGTGTAAGGAAATGCTCAAAAAATTCGACCGAAAAACTGCCAAATCCGTACACAACATCGTAACAGGTGACGAAACTTGGATATATTCGTATGAACCGGAAACTAAGCAACAATCTACTGTTTGGGTGTTCCAAGACGAACCGAATCCCACCAAAGTTGTTCGTTCACGAAATACTACCACGAAAATAATCGCTTGTTTCTTCGGTTCTATTGGACATGTCGCAACCATCCTTTAGAGGATCGAAGAACACTTCACGCTGAATGGTATACAACAATTTGTTTGCCAGAAGTCATCGACGAAATCAGGAAAAACAACCGAAAACGTCGCATCATTCTTCATCACGACAGCACGTCAAACAATTGATTATTTGAAGGAGAAAAACATCCATCAATGTCGCATTGCCCGTATTCACCTCGATTGTTAAACAAAAATGCATGAGCAGCGATTTTTATAACCTCAAGAAGCTGTTGAAGCCTTCGGAAATCATGTTTTTGAGATATCAACTTCAGAGTAGAAAAAATGTTTGGGAACGCATGCAGAAGTGTATAAATCTTAAAGGCAAATATTTTGAAAAGCAATGAAACAGTTTGATGCAGAAAAATTTGTCTTTCCTGGTTTTTGTAAAAACTTAAAGGGCTGTCTTGGTACAAGACAAAACTGTAGCCCTATAATTTATAATGTATGGTGGTTCTAAACATGTGCGAAAAACTTTAACCATATATAATAGACAATTAAGCCTTAAATCATATAGAATAATAATAATTTAATATTCGGCACTGTTACGTAGATATGGGACTTCATAGTTTTGTGACTTCAAGTCACTAAAATGTAAATAACTTCTTTGTTTCTGGTCCCATTTTGACAAACCCGTCGTTTTAGGAAGCTAGCAACCCCAGCTTAATTTCCAGAAATATATGTAATTGAGTATGAAATCTGGCCCAGCGAGAAGTTGGTTAAAAATGTATAAATTAGGGTATGTCTTGAAAATAGGATTGTTAACCTAAGTTTTTTTACAGCTTCTGAATTAGAAGGTATTCCGTTTTCCATGGAAAGAGTCTGTACAATGTTTACCGAAAATTTAGTATTTAAAGAGTTATCTAACAAAGTTTCAAATAGAAACAGCAATTTCAATACTCATATTTCCAATTCATTAGACGAAAGTCTTCACTTCTGGGTCAGTTTCCACTTTTCGCATTCAGTTATATAGTTTTCTTGACCGAAATTTACTTAGACTGTTAGCTTTTCAAAACAACAACGTTTATCAAAATTGTACAAGAAACATGAAAGCCATTTATATTATAGTGAATAGATGTAAAAAAATTTGAAGCGCCACTTTAAAAAAATTTACTAGGTGATTTCAGGGTCAAATAATCTCAGTTATACGTCGTTAAAATTCACATAGTTAATTTTAAGAAGTAATAATCAAACAAAGAAAAACACCTATTGTATAAAAGAGAATGTGAAACGGCTAGTATATAGGACAAACTAAGCAGCACTTATAAAATAGAACCAATAGCATTTAATCAGACGTATTAGGAAAATGCAGCACAAAAAAATCATGTCAAGAGTTTAATTGGAAGACTCAAGAACTGTAAAGTATTTCTAATTATTTAATTACATTAAAAACTTTTACGCAAACAGTTCTGTCTACTTAATCTTCTAAAAACAATACCAAAATTACTTCAAAGTCCTTGTTTTTTTTTCATAAAGCATATAAGAAAGACAGGTTTCGCGCAATTGTATTCAATAATAATGACTTTTGGCTATTTAGCGTTAATTGAGCAATTTTGCATCCTCTAGATTTAGTGACACCTTTACAGTTCGTTCTTTAATAATTCTTTTACCATTCCCCTTTACAAACCACTATTATTTGATTACCATAAAACTGTTTGTGAAAAGTGAATTTAATTAGGTGAGCAAATGATTAAGGAATTAATTCACAAAGGTTCCGGTTCCATCGTAACATAACTCCCTATTAAGCCCGAATGTTAAAATGTATTTCATTATCCACCTCGAGCCTCGCAAAAAAGATCAGAGAGGGATTCTTTTGTATAAACAGGCCATTTCGGAGAAAATATTTAGTTGATGCGTTGCTTTTAGGTTCGCTTTCAGCAATTTTCAGAGCAGTGGCCCTCGGGCCAAAAAACGAACCGCCATTGGAGTGAGTCATGAGCGCAGTCGGCGTACTTGTCACATCAAACGCAGTCTAATTACGTATGCGCGGTGTATGTATGGAAATGAGCGCGCTCCATCAACACTCAGTAGTGCCACAGGGTTGCGGCTTCTCTTGCATTAGTGAGGGGGATCATCAACACTTCCATTTACATCTAATATTCTGGTGGTTTTCATTCTATTTGTGTATTAACCTGGCGTAAGGGAGTGCAAATTGAATCCTAACTTCAAAATCCATCAGAAATCTCATCGATATTTACCTGCAACACGCCACGAATCATGTTTTATGGTACTTAATATAAAATTGGTCTATCAGTGGAGATGTATTTTCGAAACGTTGCAAAGTGTTCCTGCATCAAAATTAAGAAAATTTTTTACAGCTTTCTGTCATTTTTGTTTCAAATATTAAGCAACTCTAAAGGAGCAGCAGAATAAAGATAAGCAGTTAAAAATTATTCAAAATTACTTATATATGATATTATTATACATTGTAAATTTGACAACGTTCAATATCATATTATTGCAACACAAACTAATGTTAATATATTTTATTATTCACACTGTATTGTTGATGACGAACTTGCGCCTTTTTGGCATGGGATTTATCAATTCTGCTTGTTCTTCCTGCGATATACATCGAAACTAGAGCTACGATGAATTAAATTGTTTGTGGGCCTTCTTTTAAATATAATGTTGGAACACTTTGCCGCAAGTTCTATATTATCCCAGGAAGATACAACCTTTTATCGCTGCTCTATTGGCCATTTCCGATGTTTTTCGACCCATAAGAAACCACGGAACCATATTTCTCCGAAAGAAATGGCTTCCTCCGTGCTCTACATCTTTTCTTAATTCAAAATTAAGCAGTATTTTCCGCATAACAACCGTACATGTACTTACATCGGTAGAATTGCACCACAATTTGGTTAATTCGATAAAATTAAGAATTGTATGTACCACGCTGGTTCGTTTTAAAACAGCATCAGCTCGAATTGAGGCATTCTTTACTCGCCCATAATCCAACTAGTCGCCATTTTTTTCCAAATTTAACAAACTTTCTAATAACTCAAAAAACTGAAGTTGTACGACATTTTAATATGTTGGGGCTAGAAAAGATTCCCTGATTGTAAAAAGTCAGTTCTTTCCCTTTTTGAATCGATAATATCGTTTACTATTTCCGTTTGCTCACCTGTCGTTTGTTCACGGATCTTTCTACTCGACGACTATTTGCTCGCGAAACTGATTGTTACAGATACTCGACAAGCAATTTATTCTTGAAATACTTATAATATTATCTGTAAACATTTAGTATATAAGGTTGGTAATAAAAGAGCTGTTAATTTCTCTAACGAATACTGATAATCAAAGCAGGGTTGCTTGTTCTTGTATTTGAATTTGTATATGGTAATATTTATTCCCGAATTCCTAATAAAATTAAGGAAAAGTATGTCCGATTCTTATGTGATATATCTTCTTAAATTTTCTTAATTTTACAAATATAAATAACATTGTTGATTATATTATAATTGAACTTGATAAATTTTTAATAAACCCCTACAATTTAAAATAGGCCGTTTTCATTATATTCACGACCACACACTCACATGCATGTCGTAAAAACAACTTCCTTGCATTTTTTGAATGATTGTTTCCTTAAAATGTCATTTATTTATTTTATAAATACTCTTGCTATTGTACTTAAAAATAGAAATGTGCTTAATTGTTTTACAAACAAATATGTGTTGGTCTGCCAAAGAGCGAAAAAAATTAATTAGAGTAGGCCGTGGATATGCAAACGTATATCGTACTAACTTCACACTACTTCTGAACAAGTAAATAATATTAAGTATTAAGCAAAATCCCAATACCATAACACTATAAAAAAAAAAGTTTTTACTGTAATACAGAAAGAATTTTATGGCTGAGGCGTATTTTCGTCATGGTCCAAAAGTTCACAATTCGATTCATGGATTTCCAGGAAAAGTATACAGGCCTGGTGTTCGATTAAAACCCTTCTTACTCTGCTTTAAGGCGCTCGATACAGTTACTTTGAGAAACTAACAGCGTAACAAAAAAAGGTTGGCTAACCTATGGACAACACGAATTACGATACGTTTGGGCGAACCTTTCTTCTCAGGTGAATTATGGTTTCACGTAAACGGTTATGCAAACTCGCGAATATGAGAATGTGGTCTACAAAAAATTTTTATTTTTATTCTAATTTATTTTTCGGCGATCGCTCTTTACATTGATAGAGGTTTACTTATAGTACTATGAGGACGTTAGCTGTTGGCCCAATGGATAGCCAGGAACTATATTCGCGAGCATCGTTCCCAGCGAGCAACAGGTAATGGAGCAATTGGTGGCGAGTAAATGGACGGTGAGCAAACGGACGGCTAGCAAATGTCCTGACGATCATCTTTCTCAGCGAAGAACAGGCAAAGGAGCAATTGGTGGCAAGCAAATGGACAGCGAGAAAATGGACGGCGAGCAAATGTCCTGACGAGCATCGTTCCCAGCGAGCAACAGGCAATGGAGCAATTGATGGTGAACAAACGGACGGCCAGCAAACGGACGGCGAGCAATTGTCCTAACAAGCATCTTTCTCAGAGAGCAACAGGCAATGGAGCAATTGATGGTGAATAAACGGACGTCCAGCAAACGGACGGCGAGCAATTGTCCTAACAAGCATCTTTCTCAGAGAGCAACAGGCAATGGAGCAATTGGCGACGAGCAAATGGACGGCGAGCACACGGACGGCGAGCAAACGGACGGTGATACAATGTCCTGACGAGCATCTTTCCCAGCTAGCTACAGGCAATGGAGCACTTGGTGGCAAGTAAATGGATAGCGAGAAAATGGACGGCGAGCAAATGTCCTGACGAGCATGTTTCCCAGCGAGCAACAAACAATGGGGCAGTTGGTGGCGGGCAACGACAAACAAACGGACGGCTAGCAATGTCCTGACGAGCTTCGTTCCCAGCGAGCAACAGGCAGTGGAGCTATTGGTGGCGAACAAATGGACAGCGGGCAAACGGACAGCGAGCCAATGTCCTGACAAGCGTCTTTCCCTGCGAGCAACAGGCAATGAAGCAATTGGTGGCAAGCAAATGGACAGCGAGAAAACGGACGGCGAGCGAATGTCCTGACGAGCATGTTTCCCAGCGAGCAACAAGCAATGGCGTAGTTGGTGGCGGACAAATGGACGACGAACAAACGGAAGGCGAGCCAATGTCCTGACGAGCTTCGTTCTCTGCGAGCAACAGGCAATGGAGCAATTGGTGGCGAGCAAATGGACGGCGAGCAAACGGACGGCGAGCCAAAATCCTGACGAGCTTTGTTCCCTGCGAGCAACAGGCAATAGAACAATTGGTCGCGAGCAAATAGACGGTGAGCAAATGGACGTCATGCAAATGTCCTGATGAGCATCGTTCAAAGCGAGCAACAGGCAATGGAGCAATTGGTGGCGAACAAATGGACGGCGGGCAAACAGACGGCGAGCCAATGTCCTGACAAGCGTCTTTCCCTGCGAGCAACGGGCAATTAAGCAATTGGTGGCAAGCAAATGGATAGCGAGAAAATGGACGGCGAGCAAATGTCCTGACGAGCATCTTTCCCAGCGAGCAACAGGCAATGGGGCAGTTGGTGGCGGGCAACGACGAACAAACGGATGGCTAGCAATGTCCTGACGAGCTTCGTTCCCAGCGAGCAACAGGCAGTGGAGCTATTGGTGGCGAACAAATGGACAGCGCGCAAACGGACGGCGAGCCAATGTCCTGACAAGCGTCTTTCCCTGCGTGCAACAGGCAATGAAGCAATTGGTGGCAAGCAAATGGACAGCGAGAAAGCGGACGGCAAGCAAATGTCCTGACAAGCATGTTTCCCAGCGAGCAACAAGCAATGGAGTAGTTGGTGGCGGACAAATGGACGACGAACAAACGGAAGGCGAGCCAATGTCCTGACGAGCTTCGTTCCCTGCGAGCAACAAGCAATGGAGCAATTGGTGGCGAGCAAATGGACGGCGAGCAAACGGACGGCGAGCCAAAATCCTGACGAGCTTTGTTCCCAGCGAGCAACAGGCAATAGAGCAATTGGTCTCGAGCAAATAGACGGTGAGCAAATGGACGGCATGCAAATGTCCTGATGAGCATCGTTCAAAGCGAGCAACAGGCAATGGAGCAATTGGTGGCGAACAAATGGACGGCGGGCAAACGGACGGCGAGCCAATGTCCTGACAAGCGTCTTTCCCTGCGAGCAACAGGCAATGAAGCAATTGGTGTCGAGCAAATAGCGGCGAGCAAGTGCATTTTGCAGCATGTAGTGAAATTCAAAGAGCGAATTAATGTTTCAAAGTGCTTCCAGTGCTTATACACTCAAAATACTGTTTTAAATTATCCTACAAATTATTTCTGACGCAATCTTGAGGTTTGTTTATAGTTGGTTTTGATTGGGCGAGAACTAAGCCACGGATTTCCAAGCAGCTCTGAGTATTGAAGCAATAGCCTTATTCTACACCCTATCAATTTTGCCTATCTAGAGTAATTCCAACTCCAGCAGTGATCTTTAACGTGTCACACATCATAATGGCACGGGACCTACGGCTTTATTTCTCATTCCCCGCTAAAAAATCTTACAGGCTTGAGCCGGATAGACTCCCCGTCCCTTGGATCTAAAGGCAAATGTGCTAACTACTAGACCGCTGAAGTCGGCCATCTTGAGTACTTACAAATCACATTTTTATTGTCTCGTGAATGCATGAATAGATAAACGATGACAGCAATCCCAATGGAAGCCTTATTTTCATCAATTCTATAGAATTGTTAGAAGTTAATTAACAATGGCATTAGTGATATAGTAACTGCATTCAAATATCTGAAGGTAATTAGCACGATTAAGGAAAAACGACAACAGAAACAATTAGGGCCGACACACGTTTTTAACACTATTTGGGACATAAGGCAAATTCTCTTAAAACTTCAGTACGCAAAGCACACAAAATATAGAATACTAATTCCTCGAATTTGATAAAACCATAATATTTTGTCCAGTGCAGTGTGAAAGCTTAATGGGTCTATTCAATTAAAAGCGACTTCTGAACATTTTTATGACGCTGCTCAATTTTCCGGTGGTTCGCTGCTTGATAAGCTCCGCTCAATATTAATGAAAAGCCATTAGCGAAGTTCAAATTATTATTATGAATAGTTGTTGGAGGGTCCAGTGTAGCGAGATTGGGTCGTTTAATTCCAAATACAAGTACAAAAGACCGACCTAGAACATTTATGCATTGCTTTGCCGTCAACCTCGAGAAACGGACCGGGACAACTTAGGGATAACCCCATATCAAACTCGGCTGCCTCTCAAAGGCCTAAAATTACCTAATTATGCATACACAAATGTTGCGCCATGCTATAGTAAGTGGAAAACCATACAGAATATAAAATAACCTTCCACACCAGGCTAAACAATTAGGTTACAACGAATTTGTTTGCAGAACCTCATGCTGATTTAAATTCGAGGTCAGTCTGAATTTTAAGATAAAACTGTAAAAAAGAATATATGTTCACCTCACGAACTACGACTTGGGCGTCCAAAATTTAATTATAATCGACTGTTAGTAATATGCAAAAACATTTCTGTGCGGAAACATTTAGTAAAAGTTTCTTAGCTGTTTATTAGCATATTAACGTTAGGTTACTATTAATTTTCATTGAATTAGCAATTATTTGGATGACTACTACAAACTCAGAAATTACTATAAGTAATCAATATACAATAACTTGAATACTAGGAGCACACATTCTTTATCTCACGACAACGTTTTGCGTCACGTTACGTTAAAAATATGATAGCCCTGGCGTTTCAGTTACCTAGTAACCAATGTGTAATATACTTTATTGCTTCGTAAAGAGGCCCATAACGTTACCGTGTTTTTGACACTATGCATAAAAAGCTTATATGAGGAGAACGATATGTGTTTAAAACAGAAGAAAGAATAGTATATTAAGAAGAGAATTTAATAAAGTACTCTAACAACTACAAGGACAAGAGACTGATCCTCGATCTAGTAAGTATATTGTTTACCAATTGACTCACTTTGTTCGAATGCATTAGGACAACCACCAACGTTACTCAAGTATTCGTTGTAATGCCATATTCGTAGAATCCTCGTTAAAAGTTATTAAGACTTGAAATGTCTTAGAAACCTTATCGGAGATAAATTGCACGACATTTTCGTCCTACGTCCTAGAGTGAAGTAAGTAAGAAGTCGTCAACGTCTTGTACAAGATACTACACTTCAAGAAGATGACTGCAATATCATTCAATAACAGAAACCATTTTGTTAACATTTTTGCTTACATAGTAACACTCTGTGAAGTGGAATCTGTTGAGGTAACAGATACAGCGAGTTAATTTCGATTAGATTAGATTATTGGCAGGAATTTGTAATGGGTTAGTTACCTCAGCGTGCGCTTGGACTGTATGGTCTTTTGTGCGTCCCGGTCCTTTCATAGTAGATCTTTGCCCTCAACGAGATGCAGGATGTTTTCTCGAAACTCTCATGTGTGAAGGTTGTTTCACGAAGTGTTCCCCCGAACAGTTGCTGTCTCTTGCGGTAAAGTGCTGGACAGTCAAAGTTTATGTTTAATCCTCTTCTCCACATAGAGTTCACAGTGTGTTTGCTTCGTATGTGCCAATTTTATGTAGGTGTTTTCGCAGCTGGCAGTGCCCTGTTATGAGTCCTACCAGCCTCTAACCTGAGTTCGTCCTAGGTGGAAGACGTCAGTTGTCAATCTGATTGATTTTCGCGAAGGTATCTGCTTGTTCCTTTCCCTCCACCTCCGCGTGCTCTGGCACCGATTTGTGCTGAAATGCTTTCTTCTCACACAGGGATTTCAGGAGATTCAGACATTTCCTCGTTAGTTTAAACTTAACAGAGGTGATTCAAATACTCTTGCAGATTCTTTGGTTAGATAGACGCTTATGCGTTATGCTTTCTCCTGAGTACATTGCATTAGTGGAAAGATTTCAGCTTCAGACTGTGCTTTAGTTCCTAGGAATACACTAATATTCTCTTTACCGTCCTAGACCATATATTCCGGTCCCTGTACCTTCTGATGTGCGGGAACCGCTTGTGAACCAGGCTAGCCCCCTTGGCAATTCAGGTGGGATTCCTTACGCCCAGCCATTTCAATCATATCTCACAGTGAATGATCTCTCAAAGGAATACTCTGGAAGATTATAATCGGGGCCCATTTGAACCACGGTATTCCCTCCTACCGCTTCCTGTATTCGTTTGTGTCCATTTCGTTCATGGCTGGTGTGCGCGTTGCCGCTGGATTTCATTCTATGTGCTCCAATTCGGAATTCCCCTTTCATGTACATATCTAAAGGGATTAGTCCCAGAAGACTTTAATAACCATGGTTTCCCAAACATGCATCTGCCCATCATGAGGCATAATTGGACATATGTTAAGAAGATGGGGAATTCGAACGACGGCAAGAGGTTTAACTAAAGGATCAAACTCAAGTGGAAAACACAGAGATGTGATACTTGTGATCATGATTGAGCGAGATCTAGGACGCGGTTTTCCAACCATCTCTTTGCACTTAGGCTATTATACACCCTAACTATAAATTATGCCTATCTGAAATAGTTCCTACCCAAGTAGTCATTTTTAACGTGTCACGCATCGCAGAAGGCGCACTTTCAGATTTTCACTCGCTAGAAAAATCTCATCGACCTGGGACGGATTCGACCCCGCCTCACTTGAATCCAACGGTAAATGACCACTACATCTCTGAGGCCGGTAACGCAGAGTGGAATATGGAAGAAATAATCCACAACACAGATTATAAACGAAACGAAAAGATGTCGATAGAATGGAATAAAAATGTGCTACCAACTAGATACGCTGAATACCAGAACAAGCAAAAAGTCTACTACATTTTAATAAGAGCGCTACTAATTGAAACGGTGAGTATACATGAGTACCTCTAAAGCGATCGTAACTACAGAAACTAGAACAAAAGTAGTACATGGAAATAAATACATAAATGTGTAACGATATTTTCGCCTAGGTTGTCCGCAACCCATTTCACTCTAGTTTGCCCTCACTCTTTTCCAGCATTTTGACTTACTACGCATGATTAATTTAGTTAAACAGGATTTTCGGTGATTTATTTTCGGCTTCTGACAGAAAACGAACGTGTCGTTGAGTTGGTTTCCCGTAAAAGTGTATTTCGCTTAGAGTTATCTCTATTTTCTGGGAAAATGATAATTTGTAACGTGATCATTAGTTGATGGTGTGATTACGTTAACGACAGTTATTGTCACTATAATCAACGTTTCGTTCCTTTCTTGATTTTTGTCGTGTCAATCGTAATTTCGATTGGTGAGTTTCCTTTGTCTTTTAAATTATAGCTGTCCTAACTGTTCCTTGTATTCAAAATTAGACAACTTGGGGACGGCGAAATTCGTCCGAAGAATTGGTGCCTTCTAGGGGAAAAATCTGCTGTCTGCGAGAAACTAGAATTCGAAGTCATTCCGGCCGTCACATCGAGAGCACGTGCGGACTTGGAGCTGCTTCAGGAATTCCCAGACCAGATTAAGCAAGGGAAGTGCAAATTTATGTTTAATTCTGATAATTTCGAGTCATTGTAAATAATCTTGTGTTTTGTATGGACTTATTTATATTTTTGGTATAGATAAGAACTACGTTGTAATTGTACAGGGTGTTACAACTACTTTACAGTCATAATTCTTGAGATTGTTAATTTGTACAAGTATTGGCGTACATACACGGGAATTTCACTGTAGATACAGCGTGAGTCAACAGTAGCGGTAATATTGCGTTTTGTTCGGGTTTCACGGCGATTTTTTTGGATTAACTGATCTATGCTGTACTCCGAAAGGCCTTTCGCGAATAGAGTATAGGACGCGGTTTAAGGGCGCTGGTTTGGGTGTTGAAACGCAGTATTTTTACTGTAGCTCAGTCAGGTATTTTCGGGCTGTATTAAGTGATTGCACTGTTAGGTGTGTACCGATACAGGTTACACTTATAATTTTATGTATTATTGTTGCAAGCTGGGATATATATATATATATACATAGTAAACATTTATTTATTTTGCTCACATTAAATATTGTTGCTGCAATTGTGTTTGTTATTTATTATTACCTATCATCGTTTCTGTAGTAACGTATTAAGTAAGTAATACACTGTGGGTACGGCTAACCAATCGACATCTGCGTTAATGGTAGTGTATTTTATTATTAGCCGTTGGCGCCCTTTCTTTTCCAGGAAATTTAAGTAAAGTTAATTAAAATATATATTCGAGATAAGCAGCGCCCGTCTTCGATTGAGGTTCCGGGAGGCTATCATTAACAATTATTTACTTACTTAGTTAGAGATTATCAGCAGGCGTCACAAATGTTCAATATGTTTTGTAAACAGATAGAGATATATAGTATTTATTAGAAACTTGTTTCCTAGACCTTGAATTCTTGAAAATTTTCATTAGTTACCTGCTACATGCTTATTTCTGCAGTAAAAGCACGACACCTAAAACTATTATTAGCATTTGAAAAGAAAAAATTAAAAGTAAATTGCACAATAAATAATCGCATACCAACTCACTGTAAATATATTCATATGAGACGTAAGTTACACGTTACATTGTTTTCATGCTCTAGTAGTGCAACTCCAACATTAAAGAACATACCTGGTTGTTCTTATGTTGCAAACCAATCTCTATATATATTATTTTTCGAGGCGAAGGAAAGTATTGCGCCCACTTTTGTATTTCGAGTTTATCCAAACAGTGGTAGAACAACTAACATAATTTTGATAAAATGTAGAAAGTGGCAATATATGCTCGAAATTTTTCTTGTGAGTTTATTGAAAACTTAAGCATCGGTTAATAATTAAAATTGCTTCTTCCGTTCTCTGTAAATAACGTTAAACTAAAAAGTCACTCCTCTCTCTATTTTCCACTTTTCGGTCTACTCAAATTTCTTATCCAATCGTATTTAATATTTTCCAAAAAGTAAACAAGCTCGTTAAATTGCTAAAAAAGATTGTGTTAGTATGAGTGTTTGCATTCTTTCCAGTCAACAATATGAAGAAATCTTTCTTCTACTAATGTACTGTTATAACATGTTTCATAAGAAACAGAATATGAGCTCATTCATTTCATAAATTTACAATAAAAGACAAGAATATTAGTACTAAATTTATTTATATTAAAATTTAATGAGCACACCAGTGCAGTGTTGTCTTTTATTTCCTACATTTTGCTGCTTACGTACATCTTCTGTCAAGAATATGAATGTCTTCACTAATTCTAAGTCATACGATTAGGTGGCGTCGACGTGCTTTCAAAGTTTTAGCTGCTGAAATGTGAGGAAGACGATCTTAATATTTGTTAATATCACTTTGAAGTACCACAACGTACCCCAACGAAACTACAACTCTCTAAAACATCCAAATTTAGTCGAATTTTTAAAATAGACCTAATTACTTCGCCGGGTGATATTAATAATAAATTCAATTTTATAGTCTATAAAAAATAGAAGCTCATAACAAGTAATAGGTATACTGTCATATTTCTCTAGGTATTGTTGCGGGTCAAACGAGCTTTTCGTCGCCCCGCAACAGGATAGCTGGAAAAAGGCCTACAGCTTACCTCAGAGGAGTAGGGGGAGTTCGCGGAAACCGCTTACGGGAGAGAAATCTTCCTAGTTGTGTACAAGGTAGGTCAAAATTAACGGGCGCCACCTTCCAAATACAGCTGATTGCAGGTTCTCGTGAAAGGCCGAGAAGACAGCTGCTTACGGGAATCGGACTCACCTTTATTGTACTATGCACCAAAGAGGAGATCGCCAGGTCGACATTGCTGATATATTAGGAACCGCACAATGCGTAATTTCACTTGCCTTTTTGCGCCTTAGAGAGACAGGTGCGACTGCAAGAAAGCCTGGAGGTGGACCTTTTCGCATCACAACACCTCGGAGGATCAACTTCTGGTAATTAATGCAAGAATGTACCCCTTTTCTACTGAATTGCTCCAGAATTCCATAGAAAATCGAGTCTTCGACCAAATTGTGACAAATCGATTGTTTGAGGTAGAACTTACCTCAAGAAGCGACACCTTGGGATGATACACTATTTTCGCACGAGTCCAGATATTGTCTCCTCAGTACCTCAGTATATTCAACCAGTCGTTGCCTTTGTGGTGGTGGTCTTATGGTATGGGCTGGAATTTCTTTATGGTGGCGTACTGACCTCCATATCTTTTATGGTACACTCACGGACCAACGTTATGCCCAAGACATCATTATGAACCATGTTTTAAACTGTCGCAACGCTGTAGGACGAGAATATTTTGTATTACTTCATGACAACGCAAGGCCGCATCGTGCTCGGGTTGTTTTAGAAATGCTTCGATGAGGAAATAAACCATATTGCTCTTCCTCCGCTATCTCCAGACCTCAACCCCATCGAACATGCATGGGACCGTTTGCAGAGACAGCTGCATCATCATAATTCAAGGTCTACTACTGTGCAACAGCTGAGGAATGTATTGCCAGTACTTTGGTGTATGACTTAAAAACAAGGTCGCGATGATAAGAAGTTTACGACGAAAAAAAGAGAGCAAAAATAGTGAAATTAAGAACATGCTGATGCTGATGCCCGTGGTACATAAGCACACATTGTCATAATATCCTAGCAGTAAGATCTTAACTTTGTGCGTGTAAAGTCTGACGTGCAAATCTTGGCAAGTTTAATTTGCTTACATTTACATATATTTCAGAATGCAGCGCATTGAAATAGCTTTTTTTTGTTGATTGTTTTTCACCACACAACTCTTACGGTAACGTAAACTAATCTGGCAAACACTTAACCAAAAACATTATTAGTTCCAATATTACATAATATGTTATGTTCATTTGATTGTGCCACTCCATCTGAATTAAACTCGTATTTTAATTGCCGCTCCATAGGAATCAAAATTCTATTTTAATTGCAATTCGTAAGTCAATCTCTATATAATTTTTTTCAGATGAGTTGTGGAAGGCCACTTTCGCAAAGCCTTTGAAAGTTTCCTTTGTAGGCTGAATTTGCCGATCAAAAGCAATTCTCGGAAGTCGCACGTGTTATTTCCTTCCAGTATTATTGCACCATATTTCGCAATGTGGTGTAATCTTTTGGGCAATGCAGGTTCGCGTTGTGTTTCCTCGGGAGTCGGACTTAACTGTTTTCACCGTGGGGTGAACAGAACCCGACAAATGTCGGATTTAATGAAACACGCTGGAATGTTATCCCTGGAAAGGCAATTCATTGTGAAATTGCCGATCGCCTTTGGCGGATTAATATCGAGCCTATTTCCTGTCCCTCTGGTTATGCCGCTGTTGCGATAAACGCATTGAAGTCTTGGCCCTTAACGTTGACTCCATTCGATCCAGTCTTCGGGGGTGCCTGTGGATTTTCCTGCTTCTTAAGAACACAAGAACACCCCAAAATTGTGCCCGCCTCTCTCTACTCCCTTCCACGAACGCGAAGGTGGAATAAATAGTTACTAAAAAAAGCCTTTTACGCGTTTCACTTTGAAAATTCAAGGAATTGAACCTTTTTTTTATGCGACAAAAAGAAGCGACCTTCAGTCGTCGATGGTCATTTTCTTTTCATATTAATTGTAAAAAGTAATTATATATTATATTATTCTTGTGAGCTCAGATGCCACTGGCCACGTAGATTTGTTTGAAGAATAAATGCCGTAAGCCAGGGGCGGGAGCCTCAATTTAACCGTTTGTAGTATTGTAATATAATATCACCATTTTCTGTTATTTTTGTATTGTCATTTATTACCAATAGTTTAATTATATGTGTTTTGAAATTTATTACAGCTTTTATTGATGTATATTTTGTATTTGTGTGTGCATGAACTTTTAAGCTTTATATACAGAAGGAGGCACAATAAAGGTGAGTCCGATTCCCGTAAGCTGCTGGCTTCTCGGGCTTCCACGAGAACCGGCAATTAGCTGTGATTTGGAAGGTGGCGCCCGTTAGTTTCCGACATACCCTGTACACAACTAAGAAGATATCCTCCCTTAGGCGGTTTCCGTGAACCTCCCATACTCTTCTGAGCTAATCTGGAGGCCTTTATCCACCTATCCTGTTGCAGGTCGACGAAAAAGCTCGTTTGGCCCATAACAAATAATTGATTCAAAAGCTTATTTTTAATAACTGTTTTAATTAGTAGATAAGTGTTACCAGAACAATAATACATTTCTTCATGGCGAGTAGGAAAATTTTTCCAGAACTGTAATATACAACTTTCTCATTTTTCTCATGTTAATCTCTTACGGCCAAGTTACTTACTTATTACCTTAATTTTCCTTGCTTGGCATTGTGAAAGAATAGAATTTAACCATATGCGGAACATATACTAGGGACATACCAATCGGGATTTAGAAGTGGAAGATCGACAACAGACCACCTATATACAATGCGAAAAATTTTAGAAAAAATGCTACGAGTACTATACCAATGTCCATCAACTATACATAGATTACAAGCAGGCGTACGATAGTATAAGCAGAGAGTACGTAGAAGGAGCCATGATAGAATTTGGGATCCCCAAAAAGTTAGTTAACCTTACCAAAATGACAATCACACAAACAAAAAATAGGGTGAAATGCCAAGGAAAACTTTCGCTGTAACGGGTCAAAATGGTGAATAGTGATTATTTAGTGTTAATTACCAATTACACGAGGGTTCAACATTTTGAGATAAAAATGGCGTCAATAAACATCTGCCCGCAGACGTAAACCGGAAATCTTCCATCACATGCGGCCCCTCCAAACGAGGGTGGGGTTGCGCGCTTGTCTGAAACCTAAAATGGCCAGTATAAAACCACAAGCGCGGCCATTTCAAAGACATTTTATTTCCTGGCTTTTGATTTAATTCTTAAGACAGAAATATTCCTCGACCTTCTTCTAAGAGTATTCTTAGAAGATCGTAGTGTTCAAAATCCGATCCTGAAATTAACCGTTGTAGTAAAATCCGTTTACTAATCCCGTATACTTACCCGAAAGTGAATTAATAACTTTCCAGTTTTCGCCGATGTTGTATTAACAAATTTAATAATTTTTCGTTTCCAGTTGCAGATTCCGAAGCTGGGTGATCCAGTGGGCTTCGCCAGTCGACAGTCGTTGTGGTTATTTGTCAATTTATACCGCCGTTCGAAGTCGTTTGAGTTCTACCACGTTTTGAAAGTAAGGTTGGAAAGTATAAATATTTAATCTGCTTTGCTCGCTCATTTGAGCGCCCCGTAGTCCGTTTTCCCTGTCACAGACATTTTTAGCGTTGGTGTGTCGGTGTTTAAATCGATTACCATCGCTATAAGTTTCTGTTTAGAATTATTACTGCTTGTCGAGTTGGTGTCTGAAACAACGAGATAAATAAGCCTTAATAATTTCCGCTATTGGTAGTTGAACACCCTGTACAAGGTTTGTCGTAATACGTGGAGGAATTTCACGAGACGTCAAATTCTTGTAAATCCCGCCTGCATATTTGAATTGCTTTGGAGTATTTGGAGTGTTTATATCCTGGCCCCGTCAAGTAAAATTCAAAATCCTGTCCTGGTCAAATTTTACCCAGCAAAGCTAGGTTGAATTCTGTATAAAACAACTGCACTTTTAGAATCGCGTAGGTTGATTGCATGAAATTCCAGGAAGCATGATTAAAGTAAAAGATCCTGTTTGAATATTTGGTACCGTAAAAGTTGAAACTGAATACATACAGATTGTTGATTCTGGGGCTGTCAACTGTCGATGAAACACAGGTGTACCTACGCAAAAGGATTTGTCATTGTTTTTACTCAGATTATACTTTGTTTAAAGAAAGCAAATTTTCTCACATTGCACGTGTAATTATAACCTGAAAAGTTTCCACAACACTTTCCCGAGTTTCGAATCACAAACCCCGTTTGTCCGATTGCAAGGAAGTTTCATTCTTTGCGAAAACCAGGCATACCTAATTCGTTTGTTTATATTAAAAATTAGATTCGAAGGTTCAGCGGACATTTTGTACGCAGGGAAGCAATC
Source organism: Limonius californicus (assembly GCA_014611495.1). NCBI lineage: Eukaryota > Metazoa > Arthropoda > Insecta > Coleoptera > Elateridae > Limonius > Limonius californicus. Next base: position 12,418 of record JABXWE010000296.1, on the reverse strand, counting down.
GCACCTACGACACGGACGTGTCAGCCCGCTGACCTGAGAGAGCGACATCCGGCCTACAAAACCAGTGGCATGTCAAGGATTTACTTTTATTTTCACATTAATTAAAATTAGAAACATATTTATTTTCCATACATTTTGTAAATACATTTAATTAACATTTAATAAATTTATTTTTCCAAGCACATGTAATTGAATTCTGGGCAACTCAAGAGCTCACCCAAGGTATAAATTTTGGAGCGTTCTCGTCCCCTATAAGCAACCGGGGCGAAACGTTACATCGCAACAGTTTGAAGTTCGAAACGGGCTCCGACAGGGAGATCCACTTTCCACTATACTTTTTAACCTACTACTACTACTACTACTACTAGAGAAATGTATAAGAAAGATAAATATCAACCCAGGAGGAAATATATACAGTAGGATCTGCCTTGGTATACGCAGATGATGTGTTCATCTTAGCAAGAAACGAGCAGGCACTAAAAACAACATATTGTGGACTAGAAATAGAATTTTAAAAAAGCCAGGTTGACGGTAAACGAAGAGAAAACTAAATATATGCTGATGTATAGAGAGGTCAGAAGAGAACCGAGAAATATACATATAAATAACCACATGTTGGAGGAAGTACTGCAATTCAAATACTTAGAAAGCAATTACAAGAGAAAACTACACAAGCCCAGAAATAAAAACTAGAATGACAAATGGAAACAGAAGCTACTATGCGTTATAAAAAATATTGCAATCAAGAAACCTGTCCCGAAATGCGAAAAAAGGGATATATAAGACCATAATTAAGCCAATAGTAACCTACTCAAGTGAAACATGGGTACTGAAAACGGAAGATGGGAAAAGCCTAAATGTATTTGAATGAAAAATCCTCCGAAAAATAAATAAAAATAGAAAGGGGAGAATGGCGGGTTAGAATGAACCATGAACTTATACGAAGACCCAGATATAGTCGCCACAGTTAAAGCGCAGAGGTTGAAGTGTTTGGGACACGTTATAAAGATGACAAATGATAGCGGACCCAAGGCGGCGTACATCAAGAAACTGGAGGAAGCGCGAAAGCGTGGCAGACCACGCAAAAGATGGGAGGACGACGTAGAAGAAGATATAAGGGAGATGGGACTGAACAGATGGACGAAGAAAGTCCTCGACAGATCAAAGTGGAAGAAAGCAGTAGAGCAGGCTAAAGTTCTACACGGAGCGTAGAGCCATACAACAGAGAAGCATTTAAAACTATCACTTTGGCTTTGACAGAATTACATGATTTGGATCTTCAGGAACTTTAAGTCTTTAAATAATGCAAACGTAGGTCTGTCTAATCATGTAGTTACTTTACTTTAATCCTCTTTAGGGTTTCTGCAAACTTCCTTTACCCCTCTCTATTGCTCGCTATTGCTGTTGCTTCTCCCTAAGTTATCTTTTCTGTCTCTATCTCTTCTGCTATACTTCTCTTCCATGTTTTTACTGGCTTGTCCACTTTTCTCTCCCCCGTACGGTTGGTATTCTAAAGCTTATCTGCCGATGTAATTCTCATCTTTTTTTTAAAGTACGTCCAATGAACTTGCATTTTCTTCTACCTATTGTTGTTGGAAGTGGCTCTTGTTTAGTTTTTTCCCATAATTCCTTGTTTGTTATGCACGCTGGCCAGTATATCTTTAAAATGCTTCTCAATCACTTACAAATGTTAGCGTCTGTTATAACTTTCTCTTCCACTTGCACTTTCTGATGCAGACAGTAGTATGTTTTTACATATGCGTTGAATATTATCATTTTAGTTGATAGTGTTCGTTCATTGCATCCCCACAGTTTCCTCAACATATAGAGCGCATTTTGTGCTTTGCTTATTCTTACATTTAGTTCTATTTTTGAACGCTCTCTAGGGGACCGCGGTAGAGTAATGGCCGCAGCTCTTGGCTTGGAGTTATTCTACCAAAGTCGCTCAGGTTCGAATCCTGAGCACTGCACTTTCCCAGGGTGTTTGTGTTGTCTGGGGCATGGGGTTTTTCAAGGGTGGGGCATGTTAGACCTGTGAATAGCACGAAATGTGCTGAGCCGGGGTAAGCTGGGTGGCATGGGAATCTTGGAGTTGCCTTTGACAACTCCACGATTCTTTTAAAAAAAGAACGCTCTCTATTTCTTCTTCCTTAATAAACATTCCCATCTCTCGTTCTGTATTTGTTTTCATTATTTATTTCTTTTTTATATTTATGTTAACTCCGATTTCTCTTGCTTTTTTAGGTTTTTTTCTGAATGTGTTGTCTTTTTTAGATACCGAACATACATCATCGGCAACTTCTAAATCTTCAAGTTGACTAAAGGCATTCCATCTGATTCCCGTTTTGCTTCAAGTTGTCTTCTTCATCATCCGGTTTAACAGTATCAGAAATATTGTCGGCTACAGTGTGCAGCCCTGTCAAACTTTACTGTCTATGTGCATTGGTTCAGTTAATTCCCCATTATACATAATTTGCGCTGTATAGTTTTTATAAAATGTTTTTATAATTCTAATATACTTGGGTGGAAATCCATACCTAGTTAGCATCTCCCACACGCTTTTTCGATCTTATTCTGCCATTCTAGCGTATGTTCCAATATAATCCTCGAAGTATTTATGTGATGTGTGCATACTTTATTTTTTTCTAATTTCCGCCTGGTTTGTTTTGCCATTTTGGCAGTTTTGCGTTTCATTCTCTCCAACATTATCTTAGATTTCTAGTTTTCACACTTTCCCCTTTTCTCTTGGCAATTATTACCTTCTTCCATTCCTCAGATGTCTTCTCTTCGTCCCATATTTTGTTCATTAGTATGTACAACAAGTTTTTTTACATTTCTCTGTCTGTCTTTAATAGCTCGGCCGTGGTATTCCCGATGCCTCTCCTTTTAACTGTTAAATTGCGTTGCTTAGTTCGTTATGCGTAAATTCTGTTACTAGCTCTTTTCTTATTTCTTCATATTCCAATTTCTGTTCTATTTTCTTCTGGGAGTACACTTTTCTAAAGTTTTCGAACCACCTATTATTTCTCTCTGTTTATTAATTTTTCACCCTCTTTACACTCAGCTTTTTTGTTGTTTTCTACAGTATCCTTAAATCACTGTGTCGCGCGGCAGTCTCTGATTTCATCAAAATTGCCCCTTAATATTCTCTTTCGTCTCCTGGCGCTTCTTTCTACTTATTTATTTTTTTCTTCTGGATCTCGTTACATCTGCTCCTTGCGTGTTTATTCTTTCTCTAGTAATTTGTGCTTTATTTGGCTTCTCTGTTTTAATTTCTGTCACGTTTCTCTCGACGGCCATGGTTTATTTGTCCTTTTTTGTAACCCTAGTACCTCTTTAGCTGTTTGTTTATATATACCTCTATATCTTTTGCATAGTTCTTCGATAGAATTTTGTTCTACATTTGTGATTGTACTGACAGCTTCCATCAATTTTCCTATATTCTTATTCAAATACACTGTCTTCTTTCAGCCCTTGCACACTGTATCTTTCTCGTTGTTCCGCTGTTGATTTTTTCATGCTGGCTACTGTGATTTTGATTTTCCCTCTTACCAGCATGTAGTCCGATCTTACACCCGCCCCTCTATGGGTCTGTTTAATTCTTTGCATTGATAACAATAATAAAGCCTTAAAATATTTATGAAAATAAAATTGATATAGAAGCAGAAATTTTTCAAATATAAGCAGAAAAACATAGATACAGATTCTAATGACTCAGTTCAGATGCGAATACAAAATATAATATTTTAGATATGAGAAAGTTACAAAGTAGAAATTCGCTCATTTTTAAAATAAATATTTCCCAAGCAGAAAGACTTTTAAACAAAAGTTTGGAAACCACTATAAAATGTTAAACACTTTGTCAACAAGTTTAATTGTACTTTACTAAATCAGAGCGAGACTGAGACACATTGACATTTACAGTTTCCCATTTTCGCATCAAACTTTCGAGCAGTTCGAGTAACTTCTAAATATTTCAAACAATTTAGTCTTGCAATTGTAACTACAGGTCACTTAAAATATTAATGTTGTATACGCCTGCCGTTTCTAATTAAAGCCTTTCAAACACCAATTTGCTTCCACCGTCTTTATAGAGAAGCCCCATCAAAGCTACGAAACTCGGGTATTGACAAGTACGGGTTAATATAAATATTAAATCTACAGGTTCTTGAAAACTTGTTTTCAGGCATGAAACAGTCAACTCCTGATCCTTTTCATATTTCAACGTGTTCAATCCGCAGCAATATATTCGATGAATTTCCCTTGAATAACAGCAAAAGTGTACCAACTACGATAAAATGTTTAAAATTTCGTCTCCTTCAACTTTGATTGAAAATTATTCGTGCTTAGTTATTTTTCAAAAATTATGCCTGGTGAATAGCAATAAAATGGAAGAAAGTTGGGAAAGTTGCAAATGGGAAAATGTAGCTCTTAAATTTCAATTTCCGTAGAATTCTGAATGTAGGTAGGTATATTGCGATATTCTCGCTCTACTGGAGGACGAAGTATCCCAGAGGATAAAGGTGATATTTGTGATAGATTAACATTGCATGAATGGAGACGCTCGTGCGATAGCTCCTAAAATGCCTTTCTCCTTTGTCTTTGACACAATGACCCAGTAGAATGCGTTATCGCAGACTTGAACCGAAAGCCGCCAACGATCAATCAATACATACATTCTATGTGGTCCTTGCCGTTTCGAAATATTAAGAATTGTTTTGTTAAATGCGTAAATGAATGAAATGAAAATACAATGAAAATTTTCAAGTAATATATATATATGGAAGATCAATTTACAGTTCCTATTTGAACTCTTTTGCATAAATTTAAATTTCCGTTTACTTTCAAGCCCGATAGAATGAGTCTCGCCCGCCTTAAAGTACACATTTTCACTGGAAGATGAATAAAATCTTCTTCTGCTCCAAATATCTGTTTTTATTGTAGCTAATTTTCCAATTTATTAGCATTTCTCCGGGCCCTGCCTTTCACACTTATCAACCCTTTATCTAATCTTGCCTTCAGAGAACAAACTCGTTTTCGAGAGAAAATAAACAGATTTTGTAACAATAAATCCCCTTTATTGTTAATCCGACTAAAATTTCCGGCTGGTTTTATTATTTAATAACAAAACTGTATAATCCTACAACTGATGTAATTTGTCCGAGAAGCTATTTTCTACCGAGTGATGGAACAACACGTCCGTTTGCTGGTGGACAGACAGTTTTATATCGCTGCTACGTGGCCCCTACGATGACGACCAACTTTATGTTAAGCCGATTGAGACAGAACTTACGTGATATTTTTGGTTCCCCAGAATCTAAGGATGGATTTAAGAGAAAAGCGGTGCTTCAGGTCTTCTACTGTGTATAATTTCGCTTAAAATTTAAATAGAATCGTCGCATTAACACAATACACAAAAAATATTTAAAAGGAAAGAATATGTATTTGCGCGCTTTCCAATAAAACTATCAAGGACCTGAAAACATTGGCAGAAATATTTTAATGAAAAGACAAAAAATACCACAGTAGAGATATCTAAACAGAAGATACCCGTCGTGACGTTGATAAAACTTCAAATTATTATTGTATTTTATTTATTTTTTTAATGTCTTCAAATGTAGAGTTGTATATGCAATCCAACTTACCAACAACCAGTGGAGACTCGCTATAAGGAGGCAAGTAATCATGATGCTACCGTAGCAAGAATTCTTGCTCCTCATCTTTGGGAAAGCATAGAGGATACTTTTCAAACTTATTTGTGCATTCTTGAGCTGTAATTTCACAAATATTAGAATAAACATAATGGTTTTGACAGCTAGATATTATAATGTTAATTTGTGAATGTAATACTTTTCATTAGAGAAAATATGTTTGAAATAATGTTCTTATGTATGTAAGGAAGTTTTGTGGTAATTTTTATTAACTTTGAATATGTTTATATTAATTTATTTAATTAATTTAAAAATTTAATTATCAACTTTCTTATGCTTCATTGTAAATAGTCAATTTGATTGGTGGAACCCTTTGGGGTTGACATAAAAAACTGAAAATTTTGTTCCGTATCATAGCAACGGAAAAAAATTGGTGAAAATCTTTTGTTATAAAAACCAAGTTAGTTGAATTTTATCCGTTGAAGTGGAAGTACGCCTTCCCGCAGCTCACAATTATTATAATTTATGTTCAAGTTTGTTTACTTAAATGAATAAATGTTTTTTCGCCGTTTATCTTCGACATAAAATGTTGTTTTCCTCTGCGAATGTACAATTTGGAAAATTATCGAGAAAATTACGAATTTTGAGAAGAGTTGAAAGTTAATGGATTGATTGTCCTTTGTTTATAACGACGTCGCTCGTTAGTGTGCTGTTTCATTTTGACAAGTACAAATTTAAACGTCATCAAAATATAATTATATGTCGTTATTCTGCAAGAAATAATGAAAAAATATTTTAATTTAAACCAGTATGGATAAAACAAGGAAGATCGTCGAAACAAAAAGTGCTGTAATAATAAAATTAATAATTTCATGAGCAATATACTTAACTGAAAATAAAGTTTTGAGGTTAGATGTTGGATTTCGTTTTTACCTATTTAAAAGAGAATTACTGGTGATTTAAAATTGGGAAAGCACTTACCTGCATACATCTGATCGCTGTTTCCCCTATTTGGACTTCACCCACTGCGGTTATTAACATTTATTTACGAAAAAACCACGGATGATGCAATTGCCGTTTCAACCGACTGTGAGCGAGGTTAAAGTTGCTATAAAAATTAAAAGAACAAATAAATAAAACCTTGTAGTTGTTTGTTGTATATAATTTTGTATAAAAAAATTTAATTTATATATTTTTGTTACGGGAAAGCACAGATAATTGTGACTTGACTTTGATAATTGAAATGGTAATTGGAATCTCTCTATGATTTCTTTTGTTGTACATGTTTGTTGCTACCTAATAGAGTTATACAGAACGACCAATTGTAGCAGCTTCCCTAAGATCAACTTAAAAGGTTGTGAAAATATTTGACTTGTGTTGGTTAAACAATTTATTAATTTGTGTATACGTTTATTAGCCGTATGGGAAAGGATATCTTGTTTAAGAATTTAATTTATTTATTGCGCCAACACAGTAAGTGTAACCAGGCACAATTTCATATACTGTTATTAATTTATTCATAGTATTATTATAATTAACTATATCACAGCAATATATTGCTGTGTGACAACCAATAAAATATAAAAATTCTAACTAAATATAAAGCATTGAAGTTATGTGTAGCTTTCCTGTATGAAAATGAGTCGTTTACACACACAGATTTTGAACGAGGTCTTTCGTTGTTCTTTCTGATGTGTCTTCGGGAAGTAATAATGTGGGATTTCCAGGTTTTTTGGTTCATCCTTTGGAATTTTAGCTTTGGATCTTCTTTTTAGACGTTGTTAATAAGCCTTGCAACGATTTTTCTTGAATTTTAAGCTGTTTTTTAAAAGAACATTAGGATTTGTGTTAACGATTTGACAGTTCAGATTAATTTTGTGACTTTTAGTACACTTATGTGTTTATTTGGTCGTATATTGTATTGAGTGCTTTTGTATTGGCATAAGAGGCAACTTTGCATCGTATTTTCATTAGCAATAAAGATGTATTTATTTGTTTATTTGCAAAAAACTTGATTTTCTTGGACTAAAATAGAAATTGTTTGAAATACTTATTATTTACGTTTAAAAACAGCTGTTTGACTATGTATAAAGTTACTACAGGCGATTTAGTTGATTTTCATCGTGTTTCCCATAGCAACAATGTTGTATTTGTTTAAATATTTATGCCTTAAGCTAATTTTGACAATTTTGACTATGCTTCTGTAAATTATGATTTGAATTGTATTCCTAAGGGAATTTTAGTGTTAAATGCAGTTGAGTAATAAGACAGGGCATCTGTTGGTGTACGATTTGTTAGACACAACGTTGTATTTATCAATTTATTCATGTATGTTTGTTATTTGACCTAGATAATTTCAAATTTATCTAATCTCCACCTGTTTATGTATTTTAATCTGGATAAAATGTTTTATAAACAATGTTAGGATGTGTGTAGAATAGTTTAAGTGTGTTTGAGTTGCATATTAATGTTTATTTATTTGTTTATTGTAATTTATTTGTTTGTGTTTAATTTTGTTAGGTTAGATATGTTTTTTTAGTGTGTCATGTTTGGTGTCAAAATTTGCGTCTTTAATTGTAGATTTCGAATATATTTTTGGTTTTTCCCTAACATGATGCATTAAATAGTTATTTAGAAATTAAGTTCTCATGCCAATTTTGAATAATAATCAAGCTCGAGCCTCATTGGTCGAAATTTTCTGATGACATTTCCAGCTTGATTAGATTTTGTCGAAATTTATGTAGATTTGTTGTGTTTCCATAGTAACGATAGTTTTTTTTAAGGTATAAAAGGAAATTTTCCGACGAGGAGCGTCACTTGCTACTTAGACTTACTATTTTTTATTCCGTCACTTGAAAATTTTTAATGCTGAACCGTTGTTAGTTTTATAGCTGAAAATCTGTATTTGAGGTTATGTGTTTGTTTATCTGTCAAAATTAAATAAATTTTTTAAAAGTTAAAAGTGCTTTACTCGCCGGTGCTACGAATAATTATTATTAACAATTACCAGTGCTACGTATTAATAATCAACAACAATTATACGTGCTATAAATATATATTTTTTATCAACGAAGAAGGAAAATTAAAAATTATCTGATCTGCGACTATAAATGTTTGAAAAGTGTTTTCACTTACCAAATAGTTTTTGAGACATCCAGTGTTACAACTATTTTGAATAACTATTACAGTGCTTCGATTTTAAAAACTTATTATTTTCGACAGCAAATCAAGCATCTACGACTTATAGAATTTGATGTTTACTTGCAACGTAACCTACAATGAACAGTGCTATAATTATTTGGAATACTTAGACATAAATATTACAAAAGGTAAAAGCCAATTAATTACCTGGAAGCTGTGCAAACTTCTGTGATCCAGTGATATTTGGGGAGGCCAAACTGAAGACAACAGACACAGAATTTACCAGCATTTCGAACAATGAGTTGGGAACACGATAGCAGTGAAAGAAATACGAGGTTCAAGGGCAACAAGATCTGCGCATGCGCTTATGAAGATATCTCACCAAAGAAAATAAGGTTAGTCAGTCATTTAAAAAGAAATTTCGAGTTTAAAAAGGAGGTAGTTAATTTTAGATTTGTATCTGTTCGAAATTACATGCTTATTTTCAGTAAAGTATTTGCAAAGGTTTTCTTGTGTATTCAAAATTTAAATTATTCTGTTTTAAATCAAAATTTCAACTTCAATAATAAATTATTTTGCTGTTTTCTGTTTGTTTCCATCAGGACGATTGAAAGTTTGCAACCCCATTTTATTACAACCGTTAATTTAATTAACCCTGAGATTTATTTGTTGAATTTGTATTTCATTTCTTTTCTAAATTCATGCTATTTTATTTTTAAAGAGTCTCGATTTAGATTTGTGTTGTGTAAAAGGTACATTCTAATACATTGTTGTCATCATTTTATTAACGTGTTTAGAAACATAAGTATACAGGTGTACATTATAGCGAAGTTTAGTACACTTGTTACGAAGATACATTTTTTTATTTACAACGTTTTCATTTTCACCTTTATCTCACAGCAAAAATTTTGGGCATCCACCACGTGGGACATTACACAACAATAAATATATATATATATATATATATTGTTGTGTTAAGGGTTAAATAAATAATTAAATAAATACTAATGGTATTTTTAATATTGGTTGGGGCAAAATACGATAAAGGGAATGGTTAAACAATATTAAACTCTTAATTTAAGATATCCTCCTCTAGATGAATATCCTAAATAACAAATTCATAAATTTTTTAACCAACACGGAAGCAAATGAAATTTCACCACCCTTTTGAAGATCTCAGGGTCGCTGTTACAGTTGGGCGAACGGTGTAAACTCGTGTAGCTGGTAACAAAGCAGAGACACACACAAAGAAAAACAAAGGGAAAATCAAGAAAATGATCATATAGAAATTTGAATTAGCAAAATTAATTTCACAATTATTAGTGCTGTACCACAAATGACACAAAATACTATTCAAGTTCATAATTCAAAATATACATAATAAAACACCAATTATTATCTTATTTCTTATTGTAAATGTTTATCTTTTTCTTTAAAAGAAAGATCCACCTTATTTATACTTAAATAGCTGCTATAATTTCTGCTTGGTGGAATCCAATTCTGTCTTGAATTTACTAAAATCTGCCTGCTTCGGCGCGAACGATGCGTGAAATGGGACAAAATTTCACAACGAAACTGCGAATTCTTGGTCCAAGGGTTTGTTTAACCAAATTAGTGCAGTTAAATGTTTTTTGTCGTATCTAAATCTCGGCCACACGTAAGTAAATTCAGCTCTCAATACGTCTTTCCAATCAGGATGCACCATTAATTGTTTATAAAACTTGTATGAATAATATTAAGGTCCTAACCTCCAAATTGTCTCCAGATGAAATTCCTTATGTGAGTCTCTTCTTTTAAAATTTATTATTTTCATTTCAGTGTATCGAAGCACTTCCTTTTAATATAATTTTAATTATGTTTAGTTATTTTTAATTATTTCTTGTACATTCCAGTTTCCAACAAGTGACATTGACGTTTATATCAAGTTGACAAGTCAAATAGAAGTTCAGCCCATAAACAAAAAATGAGTGATTAAAAAAAATTGAAGAACTTCTACTTGTTCGACGTAATTCGAATTTTTCTGAGATTTTTAGTAAATCTAGGCCGTAAGTTGAAGAAAATACTTTGAATATGTAAATGAACATTAACACATTTATTTTAGTTAAAAAACACTAAATCAGAGACACTAAACACATACTTACCGGAGCCCTAACATGCTTTTCAAGACAAAACTCGTCGTTTTGTCGCGAGTTACCTAGCAGCAGAATACAACATATAAATTTTATGCTGTGCCCAAAGGACTTAACCAGTAATAAAGCATTAAATTTGACCGAGTTAATTAGGAATATTAATGTTAATCAAATTGAGCCGAAATTGTACGAAACCGAAATTAAAAATTTTACCAAAATAGTGGACACTGCAGGAACAACCGAGGGGACATTTGGCAGACCCTTTATTTTGACCATAATTCCAATGTGTCTACTTTAGGTTTAAAAGTATAAACGGCAAGTTTCTACCAATTATGAGTTTTATTCGAAAAACAAAACCCAAAGTCAAAATGGGACTTACGTGTTATTGACTGATTGCGTAGTGTAATCTAGGAGAAAGCAATGCTACTTGGTAAGTAATTGTTCTGTGTTTAAATGAATTTAGAAAGTGTATTAATTACCGTAAAAAGACAAAAGGTTTTCGGAAACACAATGACTTTCATCCTAAGACTGCCTGTTACGAGTCAAACTATATTTCTCGTCAGCGCGCAACAAACCGATGTAATTTGGCTCTACGGCTAACGCAGGTAGGAAGGAGGGTTCCCAAAAATTGATTTTAGAAATTCTTGAATGTCAGAATGTCAGAAGTCAGAGCTAAACGAAGATCCTCCTGAAAGGGTGGGAAATACAGCATAACGGAGAGTCCAACCTACCTTGTTGTGCTTCCTCCTTATTTATTTCTAACAAACTACATACTAGATTAGCAATTTGAAGAGTAGCACAACTGAAATGTTTCTCTTTGAGAACATTTTCAAAATTTCCTGCTAAAATTTCGGTAATATTGTCAGGCAACGGGCAAAATTTGATTCCTGCATATTGAAAATTTACCTAGTTGTCCTTACATTACTCGTTTGACTAATTTTAGAAACGAGGATGAAAATTTATTTTAGCGTTATATGCAATTTTTAATTTTAAGTCCGCTATTTCTAATCTCAAAAGCGTGTTTTCCTGTACTGTATATTTTCTTAATTTTTAACTATCAAGTTCTCCATTGAAGTCTTTTTCAAGAATGCCAAATTCGGTTAAGTGTAATTTGTATATGGGTTATGTGTAGTGTACCTTTAAATGAATATACCGGTTGTCTCCAATTCTTAACTACTTTATTTCTTGTTCCTAGATATTAACCCTTAAAGTACTACGCTATTTTTACCAACGTAAAGTACTACGCGGGGTCTCTGAAGGACCCCAGGCTTTTTTTATATCTACTTCGCTGAGTTTAGGTAGTATGGGTGAAATAAGTAAAAACAATATTATTTAGTATGTATTATGTATTTAAGGAATACAAAGAAACAGAAAATAACACGAGTTACAGTATGATGAACAAAAAAAAATTAAACGTCTTCTTGGAAATGGGTTATGCACTTTATGTTTGAATAGCTGCGTCTATGAATTGCACAGACAAATTGGTTGCATTGATTA
>JABXWE010000295.1:0-98597 GCA_014611495.1 Limonius californicus | reverse complement strand
CAATTATGCTGTATTAGATGAAATTTGCATATTAAAATTGATTACTTTTAATTGTTTAAATTTAAAATTTCATTTGCATTCCAATTATGCTGTATTAGATGAAATTTGCATATTAAAATTGATTACTTTTAATTGTTTAAATTTAAAATTTCATTTGCATTCCAATTATGCTGTATTAGATGAAATTTGCATATTAAAATTGATTACTTTTAATTGTTTAAATTTAAAATTTCATTTGCATTCCAATTATGCTGTATTAGATGAAACGGCTAAGAATCTTTTTATAGTTTTAATGTACTACAAGAGTAAAAACTTAAATAGTGTTTTCTACTTATTAATGAAATGCATGTCCCCGCTCCACAAAAACTGGTAATTAACTGTCACAAACGAAAATTAATTAATGTGCGCAAATGTTTTTGAAAATAATATAGGTAAACAAACACGTGAGTCGTAGAAATTTCATGAAAATATATTTCAAAAACCACTCCAAGAATTTTAATAAAAACTAGGTAAAAACCTGGAGTACCTCAAGATTATTTATTTTATTGGCGAAACTTGTATTCGAGATCAATATATTTCTAAAATTAGCCAATTCTTGTATTATCTATGATTATTTTTCAACTAAATCTTTGATGTTATCTTCCCATCCCTTCTTTGGTCCCCCATTTATTTTGTTTTCATCTATGTTAAAAAATGGGGCACACATGATAGAAGGTTTCTAAACACTGATTTACTTAAATGACCTCTAACATGGTTGTTTTTCATGTAAATCAGGAGTCGGCAACCCACAAAAACCCTTTTCTTAGAGGTGTTGCGTGACGTTCGTCCCCCGCCTACCGGCCACTATTTATTGTTTACTCAAGTAGTCCGATCCTCGAAAAGATTGCCAACCTCTGTTGTAAAATTATGCGAATTGGGCATCTTTGTAAAACTTATTAGAATACACAATTAGAAATTTAGCTATATGTTTAGAAATCAAGAGTAGATGACACGAAGTTTTTATACAAGATTCGTGTGTCTATGCAAGTAGTTGTTGGAAACAGTAGCGTAGTTATTATAAGTAGCTATATGAGTAGATAATGTGTGTGGTAATGGTTAATCATTATTTACCTAGTAATCATTCGAGAAGTAGTCAGTTGGCACAGGTCGCATCGAAAATGCTCCTACGTCGAATTATTATTATTATGAATGCAACTCCATTACCGCCACCCCGCCCCCGCGCGGCTCCTGTGAATAACAGGGAGACTGTCTGGACGTTGTCCAATTACCTGGTGCCCTATAAAGGATTGGTGCACCAGAAGGTATGCATAATTATAGTAATTAATCTGTGACTACGAGTAGCTGCGGCCACAACAGCTGGCTGGCAGAAGAGCTTATGTATTGTAACGTTACTGACCCTTGTGTTGTGTTTACCTTTTGTTCGTCGTGATCGCAGGAAACCTTAGCCGGGGTAGCGTATGCGATCTCAAGTAAATCAATTCCCGTTGGAAAGCTGCCGAGATACGTCAAGGCGCTCGGCAGGTGAATGGTTAATGTAACTTGACGTTGCGCCCCATTTTTAGAAACAACACGAATTTTATGGCCCCATTAATTCTGGAACTAATAATTTTCGTAAAAATAAGTTAATTACAGGGAAAGTCTTAAGAACCAAACTAAATAAATAACTTCCATAATTTAGTGTTTAGTTAACACGTCTATGAGAGGAATATCACACATGAGAGTTTATTTTAACAAAAAAAAAAGATAATTATTTAGTCAGGTTACGGACTAAATTAAACCAACCAGCCCACGCAGAATGCACCGCTGTTGCGGTTGCTGCAACCAGCTACTGGTCATCTGCAAGTATGTTCCCATGGGTCACGATGCTGTTCGACATCCGCTACAACTTCTTTGTAGTGGCAAATACTCAAAATTTTATTGTTATCACTGACCAGGGGGTGATGTAGTGGTAAGTTCCAAGAACTACGGAATGCGTTACTATAGCAACCAGATTTTGCCAGGGATACGAACAATCGAATCAGCTTCCTTTAGGATGATGTCACGTCCGCTAGGAATGCAAGAAGGGTTAAGAAGCGCACCACAAGAATACCATACAGGTCGACTCTTCCACCGGAGCTACTACGCACGGGTCGATGGTATTCAAGTTGTTCATATTTCGTTATTATTATTTGTCTTACCGATATAATATTCGTTTATCATTGAACCTTTTATTACACGCACGGTGTATGTTTAAAAACTCGAAATGTTAAATATGCTTAAGTTCTTTCTTAGGTACAAAGTGATTTTTTAAAAAGTCAATTGCAGCAAGCCTAGAAAAAAAGCTATTCCGTCTGCAGTCAGCTGTAATGAGCTTTGAATGACATTCACCTGTATGTCAAACTGTGTGACAGTTCAGGTAGTTAAAAATTTTGGCCCAACAAAATGTGAAAATGAACAAGTATTTAGTTGCAACTGATTTGTAAGTTATTAAGATAAGTAAATTACAGGTTTTTCGTCAAGATTTCTTCCTTTCTGTTACAATTTTCATATTGTTAGATTCTAAAGCTTAATATAGACGGGACAAACCCTAGGCTACTGCAATTGACTTTTTAAAAAATCACTTTGTACCATAACGTAGTCAAAATTTCAGAAAGGTACTACAATCTTTTAATCTCCTGCAAGTAGGCACCCACCCGTAATAGGCATTTTAAAACGTAAACAATTCGAAAAAAATATACGAAAAGTTAATAAAGCGCCCTAAAATCAAGGTTTGGTCACTTTCAGCTTCCCAAAAAAATAGTCCCTTAAACCCCATTTTAGGCGATAACAAATACCTAAGTCTTAAATTGGTTCATTTTTTATCAAATAGATATGTTTAAAATTTCAGAGGTATGCCTAAAAAAGCTAAAAATTTGCAAAAAGTCCGGACCCTACTTATAAGATACAATTTACTTTGAAAACATTGCACGCTACGTCTAACAGTCGTGCAACCTGCTAAATAAAAGGGCTTAGAGTACAACATAAAGTTTGTAGATGACTCTGTTTAAAATTTACTATATAAAATAGGTTATAAAAAAAGAAGGTAAATCTATAATTTTTCAGCATTTTTGTAACGACCATCTTTGTAAGTTTTGATAAGTAGAGCCTGTTAAAATTAATAAAGGGAGCATTTTTCAGAAAAGGGGCTCCTTGCAACATAGTCCTACCTACGTCTCCATTGAATCGGCTTGAATTGGTATTGTCGCCACAAGACATTTACCTAACAAGTGAACTTTAGGTAAAATACAGATTTCAGCGCCCACTTTTCGTAATTGCGCATCCTTTGCTTCCGCCTTATTAATTGGAACAGGTTCTATGTTCATTTAGTCAAAAAGGCGTTAGAAAAACAATATTATTAAAAACTATAACAGGTTTTAAGCTTTTTACTATTTAAAACGTATTTTAACGCAACAATGCTTTTGTGGATTTCTTATTTAAGGTTACCTACTAAATTTATATTTTGAACCTAATCTTGTTTAGCATAAACTAAATTAGTTGTTTTAATTTTTCTTTAACTGGTATGTGTAATAAATTATGGTGGATTTACTTCGTAATTAACTAACAATTTGAAATGTTTCTTTACGAAAATATTTTTTTAATTTACTTCCAAAATTTATTTAACATTTTTATACAAGTAATTTTAGGAAAGAAGAAAATGTGAATATTTCTTTTAGAAATATGGCTTATTAATTAACATTGATTTCAACGAGACCAAAAACAATTAGCAAAACGAAAGTGTATTACGAACAAGTTTACAATCATATAAAATATGCGTTGTTGAAGGATAATGATGAAATAGACGTAAACGCACGCACAAGAAGCCTGCAAACAAGTTTTTCTGCAATTCAATGCCAAAGGGCTTCGAGCAACCTACGGTATATAAAGAAGGGGACGAACTCTCAGCTCTGTATGCTGTAAAATGTCGTGGTGTCGTCATCAGAAGTTAACGTGTTCCCAAGACCTCGCGCTCCAAGTGATAAAATGTGGGCCCGTTCCTAAGCACATTGCACTCATCATGGACGGCAATCGAAGATACGCTAAGAGCAAAAATATAGAAGTAGAAGTCGGGCACCGTAGTGGAGCTCAAAAATTGAAGGAGTTGGCGTTCTGGTGCAAAAAGATTGGAATACCTGAAATTACTGTATACGCAGCCAGCATTGAAAATTTCAAAAGGAAGCAAACCGAAGTGGATGCATTAGTAAACCTTGGAAAATCAGAATTTGAAGACATTGTTAGCAAGTGTCAAGATTTTCTAAGTGACGATATTCGCGTGCGGTTCGTTGGAAATCTAGAATTGTTAGCAAAAGACATACGAAAAATAGTGTCCGAAGTGACCTTCTGGACGCAGCACTGTAAATCATTTACCGTAAACATAGCAATGTCTTATACTTCCAGAGAAGAAATCACCAACGCAATAGGCACCGTGGTTGGAGGCGTTCGAACGGGAGATTTAGAAACTGCAGACATCGATGAAGATCTTTTAACCAGATGCATGTACACAAACCTCAGCAGAGATCCAGAAATTCTTATAAGAACTTCCGGAGAGACCCGATTTAGCGATTTTATGCTGTGGCAGACTCACCAACACTCTCGAATTTTTATAGAGAACTTTATGTAGCCCGAATTAACCGTATGGCACTTCCTAAAAATTATTTTCCAGTACCAGATATCTCACAGAAAGAATCTAATGGATGATTTGAAATTCGAACCCAAACAATTAAGCACAAAGAAAGAAGAATTCCTGAAAAAATTGAATCAATCCAGAGTAGAAGCTTTAAAGCGATATGTGAAAGAAGGGAGACTGTAAGATTAATTTAGTTTTTTTACTGTAAATCTATTATAATTAATTGTTTTTAATTAACTTTTGCAGAAATTCAACTTAACTTATTTATTCTTGCCGACATTAATTCCTTAATCGAATGAAGATTTCTCTGAAGAAATATATTTAATTTAGCATAATTGATTGAAATTTTATGTTAGAACTGTAATTTGTGCAATGCTGTAGTTAAAAAACAACTTTCATTAGCTGTAATTTATAAACGAATCAATAAATTCAAAACGATTTTATTTATAATGTGAAAATAATACTATGGCATCGTTAAGACCCCTCCTTTACCTGTAAGCTGTCTAAATTAGAAAAGTTAATATTGGCTTATTACAATTAATGATGCACGGTGATTAAAAAATAAAAACCTTACACTACCAATGATTTAAAAGTAAGTAGTGATGAGAAGTTTCAGAAGCGCCCCTTAAAACTCATTGAATTTCTGTTAGGGCGCTCGATTACATAATCATTACAAAATTTCAAACTAGTTTTTGCGAATAAAATATTGACAAACATCTATCACTTCCGCTTTGATCCAAATTTTTTCTAAAATCTTTTACCTACTTAATTCTATTTTATTTGAAACATTGAGACAGAATAGTGTATGAGACATATTAGTCTTTTGAATAAACCCAATTAATTATTCCAAGCATTCAGGCGTAGATAATAATTAGAAATGTGTTAAAACTTCCTTCAAGCAAATAGAGATTGCTCTCGTTGTGTTACCTTAGCAAATTTCCAGCAAAGATTTTTGCTCAATAAAGTCGTGGTCATAAATTGGCAATTATACACTGCAGGTAATGAGCCTATACAATCATTATCCTTTCCAATATCCTCTTAATATTTAACTCACAACTTGCCAGAACAACAAGCAAACGCTTGGAATACAAAAATTTCATTTTACACAACATGAGGGCGGCGGGGCGTAATATACATATTACAATACTAATAGCCCAGCAAGTTTTTTATTATTTGGAATATCGTCACAATATTTGATATGCAGGTGGTCGATAAGACGACAAAACGTTTGGCAGAAAGAAATTCGTTTTTCCGTCAGCCGGGAAAGTCAGCAATAAAGAAAACCGCTATAATAGTAACTTTAAACCAGCAAAGATTTTTATTATTTGGAATAACTTGATAACATTTAATATGTACGTGGCCCATAAGACGACAAAACGTTTGGCAGAAAGAAATTCGTTTTTTCGTCAGCCGGGAACGGCGGCTATAAATAATTTGAAATCTCGCTAAACACGTGTGGTGGAAAGGGGTAGGTGAAATTACTGTTCTAAATTATGATTCCCCTAGGCGCCGTGTTAATTTATTACAAGCATTCGACTGATTTAACCAGTAAACGTGGAATTTGAAGTAAATGATGATGAAAACAATATAAATAATTTTTGAATGCCGACTTTAAAAAATTATCTTCAGAGGAGAAATTTAGGATTTTGCAACGGCGATGAGAAAAAAGCGTTTCAGTTCAAAATTTAATATTAATGATTTTTATAAAGTTGAAGTTAAACGACCGAGTAAAGCATTTACATTTCAGTATTTGGGATGTTGAAGTTTATTGCTTTGAAAAAGGAATTATAAAAAGGATTAGCAGACCGTTCAGGTAAACACTTTCAAATCTATGCCAAAAATTCGTATTATCCGTTTTCAAACAAATTATGTAACTATTAGGACGAATTTTTAAAACACTACATTTTTAATGTGCGGCAGATGGTATGTACATTAGTCAACTAAGATTTTGTTCTTTTCGGAAATCTTTCTGTTACTAGTATTACAAGTCATGACAATCCGACAATACCTTTAAATCCTCCAACACTTTCATCAACAAAATATTACGAAGAACATAGTGCAAGCTGATAACCCCACTTACCGATTGTCAATAATCCCATAAATGCCGAAAGCTTTATGGTCTTGTCGGCCACCTGCATATCAAGTAATTCTTCTATGCTATTTTGACATAATAAAAAATCTTAATTGCTGAAACGAGCAAATTAAATTGTGGTTATTAAACATTTGCTATTTTAAAAACCGGTAATACAAGTTGGAAATTCCAAAGTCTTACGGTGCTTATTTGAACGACCTGCTAATCCTTGGGTACCCTTTTTATAATCCCTTTGTCAAAGCAATAAACTTCATCCTAAATAGTAAAATGCAAATGCTTTACTCCGTCGTTCAACTTCAACTTTATAAAAATTTTTGCGGTTTTCTTTATTGTTGGCTTTCCCGGCTGACGGAGAAACGAATTTCTTTCTGCCAAATGTTTTGTCGTCTTAAGGTCCACCTAAATATCGAATTTTGTCAAGTTATTCCAAATAATAAAAATCTTTACTGGTTTAAAGTTACTATTGTAGCGGTTTTCTTTATTGCTGGCTTTCCCGGCTGACGGAAAAACGAATTTCTTTCTGCCAAACGTTTTGTCGTCTTATGGGCCACCAACAACAAATTTTGTCAAGTTATTCCAAATAATAAAAATCTTTGCTGGTTTAAAGTTACTATTATAGCGGTTTTTTTTATTACTGGTTTTCCCGGCTAACGGAAAAACGAATTTCTTCCTGCCAAACGTTTTGTCGTCTTATGGGCCACCAACATAACAAGTTTTGTCAAATAAAATCAGTAGTTTGGACTTCCATTGTCTTTATTTTAAAAACACAGTAATTACACAACGTTTCGACTGTTAGGTATCTACAGTCGTCATCCGGTGAATACAGTATTCACCTGATGACGACTGTAGATACCTAACAGTCGAAACGTTGTGTAAATACAATGGAAGTCCAAACTACTGATTTTATTTCAACCACATCATTGTCTACCACATTCAAACGGAAGTTTTGTCAAGTTATTCCAAATAATAAAAATCTTTGCTGGTTTAAAGTTACTATTATAGCGGTATTTTTTATTGCCGGCTTTCCTGGCTGACGGAAAAACGAATTTCTTTCTGCCAAATGTTTTGTCGTTTTATGGGCCACCTAGATATCAAATTTTGTCAAGTTATTCCAAATAATAAAGAAACTTGCTGTAGTTAGAATTAATGTTATTGCGGTTTTGTTTATTCCCACCGCCCCCGGCTGAGGGAAAAACGAATTTCTCTTTGCCAAACGTTTTGTTGTCTTATCGACCACCTGCATATCAAATATTGTGACGATATTCCAAATAATAAAAAACTTGCTGGGCTATTCGTATTGTAATATGTATATTAAGCCCCGCCGCCCCCATATTGTGTAAAATAAAATTTTTGTGTTCCAAGCGTTTGCTTGTTGTTCTGGCAAGGTGTACGTTAAATATTAAGAGGATATTGGAAAGTATAATGATTTTATAGGCTCATTACCTGCAGTGCATAATTGCCAATTTATGACCACGACTTTATTGAGCAAAAATCTTTGCTGGAAATTTGCTAGATCACGCCGGCGGCGGGTTCTTTGCGTTTCTGAAATTAATCTTTGACATTTTCTAAAGCCAAAAACATTATCGAAAATTCTACTCCAAAATGTTTTCATGTAGTAAACTGTTATACACTCATTTGTAGGGATTTCATTAATTTATTGAATTATTACATATTTCTATTGTAAGACCCTTATCAAAATTATTTAGTAAACGGTAATCTGCACATAAATCTTAAAGTGGGTTGCAAACAACGTTGTTCCATGCCGAGATATTTAGTAGTAGTTCTAATACAATTTGGAAGTTCATTTGTTTGGAAACTAACCCAGTAGTTCTCTTATATAAAAGCTTGCATTTTTATTTGTTCACGTGACCCAACATAAACTAAAAATGGCTAAGTTAACCTGTTTACATTAAATTTTTGGTTTTAATTAATAAAAGAACGACGTAAAATGGAAAAGATTTCGCTTGAAAGCGTACACGAAGTATGTAGAACTTGCTTGCAGCAAATGAACAAAGCTTCGCAGGTTTTCCATTTAGATTCCTTCGAATCCAACAATGAACCAACTACAATTCGACAGAAGCTAAAAGATTTCCTTCCTGAGTTGGTAAGTGGCCTTTTCTGACCAAATTTAAGGTTAAACTGCCGTGCAATCTAGAGTAGAACGTTATACAAATATATTTAAGATAAACATTGGTTAATTCCAGTATGTAAATTTCATTTAACGGATGAAAGTGAAAGTAATTTCATAATTGTTATAAATAGCAAATTACTGTAATTTATCTGTGTTTTAATTAGACACAAATCTGTGTAAACAATTTAAAAACTGATTTACCCAAGTCATACTTGAAAATGAGCTCTGTTAAGGTTAAAGTAAAATTTCCTTCAATTATTTTATATTGATTATAATTAAATTTCATAGATATGCATCATCTGTAAAAGTATTATATTTTCTATTAAGTTACTGAAAATAATACTTCAAATCTTTTTAGAACCTCAATGTAACAGTGAATGCAGTAATTTGCCATGATTGTTCCACTGCTATTGATTCAGCCCACAAATTCAAGAAAAAATGTCGCCAAGCAGAGGAAAACATTCATAACTATATACAGAGATTGGGTTATTCTAATAAATACATCGATCTTGTCCACCTCCTGCAACAAATCAAAATACAGGAAGAACAAAATAGCATTAAAACAATTCAAGCGACCATCAAACAAGAGCCGTACTCTACTTTTCCATCTTTTTATGACTCCATCAAAGAAGAATGCATTGATGACAGCTACGAAGAGGAAGTGACCCAATCTTCCTCTTATGTTGATCTTGAACGTGACGAACTCAACAATCATGAAAGCTTTTCTAAGGATTTAGATTATATTAAACAAGAATCTATCAACATTGAATATGGAGAGGCAGTGAGGTGTTCTGCAGGTCAAGAAAATCAAGAAGCAAGTTCACATCTTAAAATTGTGAGTGTCGAGTCGCAGAATGAAATAAAAAATCACGAAAGTAGAAATCATGATATTCAACCCCTACCATATACATGTAAAGAGTGTGGGTGTAGTAACAAAAACGAGATAGAGTTGTTTAACCATCTAAAAACTCATATGAAAGAAAAGTTCCAAAATGAAACCAAAAACGTGGTACCGATTCAAAGCTCTGTAAATCATTCCCAACAAGAAATTAAAGAGCCCCCTGTAGAAGTGGCATATAGATGCAATTACTGCGGTTTTGGTACCGAAAACGAAACAGATTTAATTGTTCACCTTAAAGACCATGCAAAAGAAAAGTTTCCTAAAGATTGTAAAAATAATGAACTAGAGAAAAACCATTTGAACGAAGACTCACATCTGGAAAAAAGCCATATTAACGAAACTTCACATGAGCTGAAAACTTCTATTAACGCCTTGTTTAACTGCAATGATTGTGGATTTGTTGCTGAAAATGAGTCAGATTTAATCATTCACCTTAAAGACCATGCTAATGAAAAATTCCAAATTGAACCGCAGTCAGAAAATGGTCAGAGCGTTCCCCAACCGTTTGGTTTGCAAAAATATGTGAAAACATTCGTTGGGAAGCACTCCCATGAGTGTAAAGTTTGCGGTTATCGAACTGCTCTAAAACGCCGCTTAATTCTGCATATGAAGCTCCACGAGGAAAACAAGCTTTTTAAGTGCACCCAATGCGAGTATGTGTGCGCTCAACGAAGCAATTTAAATGTGCACACGCGAATTCATACGGGATATAAACCGTACAAGTGTAGTGAATGCGAATATTGCACTGTGTCAAATTCGGCCTTGATTGTTCACACCAGAATCCACACTGGGGAAAAGCCGTATTCATGCAATGTTTGTGGACACAGTACAATATCAAAATCAGCATTAACAGTACACTCGAGAATACACACAGGAAGTAAGCCGTATAAGTGTACCTTGTGTACTTACCGTACGGTCACAAAATCATCCTTAACTGTTCACATGAGGACTCACACTGGGGACAGACCATATAAGTGTCATATTTGCCCATACAGTACAACAGCAAAGTCGGCTTTAAATGTTCACACGAGAATTCATGAGGGATTCAAGCCATTCCAATGTCCAGAATGTGCATATCGATGCACTCAACGCAGTGGATTGAATGTGCACATGCGAATCCATTCAGGGGATAAACCATACCAGTGCACAGAGTGTGAGTATCGAAGTAGTAGCAAGAGCAGTTTGGTTGTTCACACGCGAATCCACACTGGAGAGACTCCCTATCATTGTACCATCTGCGACTACAGCACTGCAGCCAAATCGGCCCTGAATGTTCACATGAGAATACACGGAGAAAACAAGCCATTTATTTGTGTCGAATGTGGTTACAAATGCGCCCAGAGAAGTGGTTTAACTGTGCACATGAGAACTCATACGGGAGACAAGCCGTATAAGTGTGCCGAGTGCGATTACAGGTGTAGCTACCAAGGAAACCTGAAAGTTCACATGAGGGTACACACTGGGGAAACCCCATTTAAGTGCTTTGTGTGCGGCTATAGCACTACAGCCAAATCAGCTTTAATTGTTCACATGAGAATTCACACTGGCGAAAAGCCGTACAAGTGTACTGAGTGTTCATATAAATGCAGCACAAGAAGTAGTCTGAAGGTTCATATGAGGGTTCACACCGGAGAAACCCCTTACATGTGTACTGTGTGCGAGTATCGGACGACTGCCAATTCTGCTTTGGTGGTTCACATGCGAACTCACACTGGAGAGAAGCCGTACAAATGCACCGAGTGTACATACAAGTGTAGCAACAAGAGCAGCTTGAAAGTTCACATGAGGATTCACACAGGAGAAACACCTTTCAAGTGTACAGTGTGTGAATACAGCACCACAGCAAATTCTGCTTTGGTTGTTCATATGAGAATTCACACAGGAGATAAACCGTACAGCTGTGCAGACTGTTCGTACCGGTGCAACAACAAGAGCAGCTTGAGAGTTCACATGAAGGTGCACATGGGGAAGACACCGTATAAGTGTGGTATATGTTCATATAGCTGCAAGAAGGGTTTTGTGTTAAAGAGACACATGCGAGTTCATATGGAAAGTGAGTCAGATGACGAACCCATTATTGTAAGCGTACAATAATTCTTAAAATATTGGTAAGTCTTGTCCAGTGAAGTAGGTATACAGCATGGTAACTATTTTTAGAGCAGACTTGATTCTGAAACTGATTTAGGCCCATTAACAAGAATACAAATCAACCATCACTAGTAAAAATTGAACTAATTGATATGACAAAATTTCTCATAAAATTGATATTTCACATCCACAGTATCTAAAATTTTATTTTATTACTTTATATCAATTTAATTGTTTTATCAAGTATTGTTAAATATACCTGAAAATAGTTTCCAGTGCATGTAATAGGTTTCAAATGTATTACTGAAACAGTAGATGGTAGCTATAAAGTATTATAAGAACTATAAGCAAATGTTATTGGTTGCATTGATAGTACGTATGTTAGTGCAATATTCACGACTCTGTTTAGAAATATAACAAGTAGGTGCTAATGCAGGGTACTAAATTGACACAATAATTTAGTATTTCACCTGCTTACCAAAAGTAAATTGTATCTTGCAATTTTAAAAACAGAGAATGAATAGTAACAAAAGTAGAATGCAAAATTGTAACCCAACTGATTAAGAAGAGAGGAAAGAGGTATTAAACTAACATGTAAAAGACAGAAGACGAAATCTAGAATGTTATAACGAGACAATGAACACGGGTGAGAGAAGATTTGAGGTAACAGTAGAAGGATATTAAAAGAGTTCACCTAAGAGAGAAAAATAATAAGAGGCTAACAATTAGAAGGTAAGATTATGATGCAAAAAAATAAATATAAATTAGTAAATATTCAAGAGAAAATAGTAAAGAAGGAGGAAGAGGAGGAAAATGAGTAGGAGAGAGGTAAAAGACACGAAATATGTTACAGTAGGAGACGTACAAATAATTTAGTTATAAATTTAAATGGTCTAGTGTATTAAATTATAGTGTCAATAGATATTCTGTCAAAAATTTATCTAAGTACCCACCCGTAACTTTGCTGTGTAGCGTAGCCTATAAAATGCTGCTTCCTATATAATTTCAAATTTAAAACTGTATTATTAATTTATACAATATAGAATTTGCTTCTTGTACAGACTGATTTTTGCCATTTATTAAGCTTCATACTTTCTTTTATACTGGATGTTCATGACCATAAATAATTGTAACATTGCAGGAAACTGAATTTTAACTACTATTGTGTTTTGAGGTTATATTATATTTAAAACTTTGAATAACAGGTGTTAAATTGATAACTGGCAAAATGTTTATTTCTAAGTAAGAATTCAGAAACACCATCCCCAAAATAAAATGAGCCTAACATTTTTTATAAATCAAAAAGTTCTGCATTTACTTATGGCACCCAGTATTACTATTTATATTATTATTATCATAAACTGAGAGTTTAGTTGTCAGTTGTAGATCTTCATTTTATAGTAAATTACACATAAACCGTTTCCTAATTTGCACATGAAAGTGATACAAGTTATTTTTGACTTTTATACATTTAGCTTCTTGTATACTTAAATATGCCATATATTATTGGAATATAGTATGTATGTATCTGTACTAGAATTTATATCTTATGTTTCACCCAGTTCCTAAATTGAATGTATTTTTATTTCGCATTAAATTATCGCGTTGTACATGATTTAAAAAATTATATTTTATTTGGCATAAACAGACATTTACAATTGTTAAGGTTTTATTTTCAGCTTGAATCTGACGTATGTATCAAGTATTAAACTCGGTTAATTTTAATTGTTTTATTAGCTTACGGTATTTGTTTATGTTAGAGACTTTTGTATCCTTTCACCGTTGTATAATTAATAAAACATGTATACTTTTTAGTCAGTTGTAGTATTACTGATCACTTACCAAGGTGTGGAAGCTTCTACCTCTATAACTTGCTGGAAGTCATTAATTTACTTACACCAAAATTGTCGTTGAAATAACAATATAAACTACCAAAAATGAACAGGGATGTTGCAGTGTAAGACACTTAAAGGCAACATCAATTGCATTCATTATGAAAAACTACCAAAACAACAACATGTAATATTTTTTTAGTAATGAACATGAAAATTACAATTACAATTACAAATCGTTATTGTCTCCTTTTATTAAATTCTAATGCCGCGTGGCACCTCCTCTGGAAGTAATAACTGCTCTGCACCTTGCTGGCATACTCTCAATGCAATTATCAATACGTTCTTGTGGAATTTAATGCCACAGTACCGGCAATATATCCCTCAGCTGTTCCACAGTAGTAGGCCATGGATTGTGATGATCCAGCTGTCTTTGCAAAAGGTCCCATGCATGCTTGATGGGGTTGAGGTCTGGAGATAACGAAGGAAGAGCTTCTTCTTCTTTTCATGCCTTCTTCTACCGGAGGTTGGCGAACAACATAGCTATTTGTACTTTCGATGCGGCAGCTCGAAACAAGGATCTTGAATTTTGTCCGTACCACTGCCGAAGGTTCTTTAACCATGAAGTTCTGCGACGACCTGGGCCTCTTTTTGAGTTAATTTTCCCTTGAATGATCACTTATAATAAGTTGTATTTTTCATTTCGCATTACATGTCCGAAATATTCTAATTTTCTTTTTTTTTTTACTGTATACATTATTTCTAATGTGGTCTGCATTCTTCGTAACACTTCTTGATTTGTGACGTGATCCACCCAGGGTATACGTAGCATTCTGCGGCACATCCACATTTCGAAAGCATTAATCCTCTTGCATGTGTCTTCAGTAAGGGTCCATGCTTCAGCACCATACAGCAAGACTGGGAATATATAACATTTTAAGATACGTTTTCGTAATTCAATATTGAAATCACGATTCCATAACAGATTTCGCATTTTTCCAAAAGCATTTCTAGCCTGTTCCATGGGGCATTTTATTTCTTCATGTTGCTCCCAGTGTTCATATAAGTTGCAACGTAGATATTTATATTTTGTTACTCGTTCAGTTGTTTCATTTTCAACTGTCATCAATGTTTGTATGTTTCTCGTCTTGTTAATGATCATGTATTTTGTTTCTTTGTTATTTATTTTAAGTCCATATTCCTTACTTGTATTATTAACGCGATCGACCAATTTTTGCAGGTCTTCCGCATTTTCTGACCGAGTCATCTGTATATCTAAGGATATTTATAAGTCTACCATTAATGTGTATACCTTCTTCTCTATCGTATAGGGCCTCATTGAATATTCTTTCAGAGTAAATATTGAAAAGTAGGGGTGATAGGACGCATCCTTGACGAACCCCGCGTTTAATTTTGATATATTCGATAGTATTGTAATCTACAAGTACTGCTGCTCTTTGGTTCCAGTATAAATTAGCAATAATTCTTATGTCTCTACTATCTAAACCAATTTCTTGTAATATTTCTATTAATTTTTCATGGTGTACTTTCGGCTTAGACCGCGTCGTCATTTGGGAACTACACCCAGCATTATCAGCTAAGGACCGACATGTAGCTTGTCTGCCTTTACAAGCATTTGCTCTAGAAGTTTGAGCCATATTTGTTCGTAGGCCCTGCCTGCCTAAACGCGGCCGTGTGCTTCTATTAATCAAACCTTGGGGCGGACAAGGATTTGATCTTGATGCATTTTGTTTGCCAGGACAATAATACTTAATCGGCTTATGCCTGTTAGCTATTTGTGAACCCATACAAACCAACGTTTAGCAAGACATTGCAGCTTGCATCTTCAGAGTGAATATAACACTGGGCGGTCTAAGCCGAAAGTAAATTGTAATATTGACAGTTCGAAAAACCGCGAAAGCCTCAAAGAATATATGGTGTACTTTATCAAACGCTTTCTCGTAGTCTATGAAACAAGCATGAATTTCTTTATTTACATCTCTGCATCGTTGAACTAAAACATTCATAGAGAAAAGTGCATATCTGGTCCCAAAACCATTTCTGAAACCAAATTGCGTGTCACTAATTGTCTCCTCACATTTACGGTATATTCTTCCGTGTATTATCTTTAAAAATATTTTCAAAGTGTGACTCATTAAGCTAATACTACGGTGATCTTTGCATTCTTTGGCGTGAGCTATTTTGGGTAGTACGATAAAAGTCGATTTTAGCCAATCATCGGGAATAACACCAGTATGGTATATGGCGTTAACTAGTTTCGTTAAAATTTTATGCTATTTTCGTCGATCATCTTTAATATTTCGGATGGGATTTCATCTGGACCGGTGACTTTATTAGATTTTGCATTTCTAATAGCATATTCTACTTCATCCCTGCTAATCTTTGGACCAGTATTTGCTTGTTTTATGTTGTGTTCAGGTATTCTATCATGCTCAAACAATTCTTCTATATATTTTTCCCAAATAGATTTTTGCTCCTCTGTACTCATTGCAATCTTTTTGTCTTTGTCTAGTAGTATACCACTGTTTTTGTTTTTAAAATTCCCTAAGGCTTCTTTTATCTTATTATGTACATTAAAAGTGTCGTATTTTGATTGTAATTCTTCTATCTCGGTACACCTTTCCAACATCCATCTTTCCTTTGCTTCTCGTATTTTGTTTTTAATTTGCCTGTCTATTTCTTTATATTTTCTTCTTCTTCTTTTTATAGGCCAATGGCTTGTTAATTACCTACAATGCAGTAGGTTCTGTGAGCCCTCTTTGCACGTATGCCGGGCAGGAGGTTAGCCTAACCCGTCGAACAGAGAAGAGAAGTTCCACTACAAGGTTAACGATTGTCAAAGATGTTTGTAAGACAACCGGGACCGACGGTTTTACGTACCCTCCGAAGCATATTTTCGTTTATCTTTATTTTTGAATTGTCTTCTATGATACATTAAGCTTCTAATTTCGTCAGTCATCCATTTCTTCTTTTTCTTTCTATCATCTGCTTTTAAATTTTGTGTACTACTTTTGTTCATTATTTCTTTCATGTCTTCCCATGTAGTATTAATATTTTCTATTTGTGCTCCTTCTTATCTCAGAGTGTTTATTCCATTATTAAATTCTTCTTTAATAGCTTTTGCAATTTCTGGTTGTTTTAGTTTATTTACTTCGATTCTTTTTGTTTGTTTATTTCTGGAGACCTTTTTGAGATTGGTATTGAACGTTGCAACTAGAGGATTATGGTCTGAGTTTGCATCTGTACCTGGGTATGTTTTTGCAGATTAGTATGTAGTCAATTTGATTCCTAATTATATTTTCCTTATTATCAGATGGAGCCTTCCATGTGTACAATCTACATGGGGGTAGTTTGAAATATGTATTTGTCGCTACTAAATCTTCTTCTTCACAAAATTGTGATAAACGATCTCCTCTGTCGTTTCTTTTTTCTAATCCATAATCTCCGAAACAATTGTTATATCTCCCCTTTCCAATCTTATCATTTAGATCACCCATTATAATGCATATTTCTTGTCTTTTTATTAGTTTTAAAACTGCTTCCACTTGCTCATAAAACTCTTCTATGATTTGTTCGTCTTTATCTGCAGTGAGGGCATACACTTGAATTATATTTATTTCTACAGGTGTAGAACTTAATTGTAATAGAATGACTCGATCTGAATAAGGAACATAATGTTTTACTGATTTTTCTATTGTTTTACTTACTATTATTGCTACTCCATTTTCATGTTCTGCGTTATTATTAGCAGCATAATAAACCACTCCTTCGTCTGTATCACATTTCCCACTGCCTAGCCATCGCATTTCACTAATACCAAGTACCAAGAGTATATGTATATACATATAATTCCAACGGCTAAGAAGTCAGGTGACGAAAAACATATTGAGAGTGGGTAGCTGCACTCTCAAAATCTCTTGGGAGTGGAGATCGGGAGGATCGGAAAGTTTGGTCAGAGACTTGATTTCCTGTGGCATTTTGGAGCACTTGCTGTAGATGTCGAGTAGTTCAAAAGGGGTGCATTCTTGCATTAATTACCAGAAATTGATCCTCACAAGGTGTTGTGATGCGAAAGATCCACTTCCAGGCCTTCTTTCAGTAGTACCTGTTCCTCCAAGGCGCGAAAGGGCACGTGAAATTACGTTCCGCGTGGTTCCAAACATATCAGAAATGTCGACGTGGCAATCAACTCTTTGGTGCATGTCAACAGCTAAATTTCGTTGTTCTATTGTTAAATGGTTTCTCTACATTGTTGTTTATTATTAAGAACACAAATGTAACACACGAATAAAAAACAATGAACAAAGAAGATCTTAAGAAGACAGGAAATATTATTCAATTAAACACACAAACTCGACTTGACACTAATACGGTTAAACAATTGCAACTGGATTCGATTGTTTTTTGTTTTTTAACATCGAACATTGCCAGTTGCTCTAATTGTCAATAATAGACGATCATTAGCCACCAAATACAAACATATATGCTTTGTAATACAATACTCCTATTCGTTTTTGAGTAGTTTAGAAAAGTGTTGAAAGTTTTATTTTGTAATCTAAACCATAATGTGGAATTACAGAAAGTCATTATCTAAGAGTGTATGGAATGTTGTTCAAGAAGAATGACCCGTTAACTTGTACAGTAAGTAATAAAATAAATAAACAACAATGTTTGCCAACATTATTTAATTAAAGTACCAACAACAGTGTTACTATTATAGAAACTATATAATATGAAAATAGGGAACAGTTGATTCAGGGTATTTCTCGTCAATTTCCTTCAATTCGGCCGAGTCCAATGCGTTTCCACTTACACGAAGAATCGTCAGAGATGGCAAATCAGCAAAAACGTCCAAAGATAAATGGTTAAAGCTGTTATTTTGCAAAAATAATGCCGATAGATTTTGTAGACCAACAAACGCAGTTTTATTCAAATAAATCAATTTATTGTTAACTAAATTGATCGTATCTAACGTTATATCATTAGTGAATGCTCTAGGCTCAATTATTTCTATGATGTTATTTTCCAAATCTATCGTTTTCAACTTTCCTAAATTTGAGAATGTGTCCCCTTGAATAATCGATAAGCTGTTGTTTCGTAAATCAAGGGTTGCAGCACCAACAGTTGATTCAAATACGTTAATAAATGATCTGACCTCAATTTTCTCAATTTTATTATTATCTAGAGAGAGACATTTTAACTTTGGAAGATTTAGAAACGTGTTGCTTTGAATACTTGTTATGGCATTGTTGTTCAGTTCTAAAAGATATAGTGAGGGAAGGTTTTTAAACACCCCCACCGACAATATTTGTAGTTTATTGTTGCCCAACCTCAATCTCTCCAATTTGTTGAGGCCCTCAAATATATCTGCTCCCAAGAATCTGACATTATTTCCATCTAAAGACAGTCCTACCAAATTTGTAAGTTCATTAAATGCTCCAACTTCAATTTCTGCTATACTGTTCCTATCTAAAGACAACTCTTCCAATTTTTTGAGACTGGCATAAGTATTGTTAGTGATAGTTACCAACATATTATCATTGATATCTAGGTGAGCAAGTAGTTCTAAACCAAACCAAAACTCATTCTGCAATATTTTAATTTTGTTGTTACTCAAATCCAACGACGTGAGTTTGGATAGACCTTCAAAGCTTCCGCTATTAATATCTCCCAGCTGGTTGTTTTTGAGGCGCAATGTCTCGAGAGAATACAGTAACGAGAATACTCCACGAGATAAATTTTCTATTTTGTTTGATTCCAAAATTAATTCTATAACTGTAGACAAACCTTGAAAGTTTCCGCTGCTTAGATTACCGAGCTGGTTGAATCGGACACATAACGACTCGAGGGAAGACAAGTCAGAAAATACTCCTAAAGGCAAGTTTTCGATTTGGTTAAAACTCAGATCTAATTCAGTGAGTGCATGTAAATTTCGGAAGCTTTCATTATTGAGTTTGGCAAGGTGGTTATGTTGGAGGACTAAAGTCTCGAGAGAAATCAAATCTGACAATGCTCCAGGAAGTAATTCTTCAAGCATGTTTGAATACAGATGCAATTTCATAAGTTGGGATAAACCCTGAAAAGTTCCTTTCGTGAGAACATGGAGCTGATTATGGTGGAGATACAATTCCACGAGAGAAGTCAGTCCAGAGAATACTCCAGGAAGTAAATTTTCAATTTCGTTTGAATTTAAATTGAGTTGTTCAAGTTCTTGAAGACCTTGAAAGCTTCCATTATTTAAATCATACAGCTGGTTACTATGGAGATCTAAGTTTTTGAGAGAAGACAATCCAGAAAATCCCCCAGGTGGTAATGTTTTTATTGTATTTGAATGTAGATTCAAGATGCTTAGAGCAGGTAAACTTTCAAAAGTCTGGTTAGGTAACTCAGAAATTTCGTTTCCGTTTAAAGAAAGGTCCTCAAGCGATTTACAAGTTCTTAAGAAATAGGGATTTTTAATTTTGTTATCGGACAAGTCCATCTGGGTAATTTTTTCACACGCTCCGGTTCCCATGATTTCTATAGCCACCACGGTAGTAGTTCCTGTTAATTCAAGTCTGTCTAATTTCGGGACACTATCGAAAATAATACTTTGCTCTTCTGAAATCAAATTTTCTTTAAAACTGATAGATTCTAACAGCGGCAAGTCTTTGCAAAACATATTTTCTATTTTTTTTATCTTGTTGCCATAGAAATTTAATGCTATTAGAGTACTTATTTCATGAAATCCTAGAAGGTTGGTGATATTGCTATCCTCGACGAGTAATTTCACAGAATCGTTAAATAAAGTGAAAATACTTGAAGGAAAGTTATCTAAATTGCTGTCGATTATTTGTACAGTTACAACAGGTTCGAATGTGGCATTATAATCCAATACGGCCTGACGAAGACTTTTTTCCAACGCTTCTCCTGAATTACTGTTGGCACAAACTAGAATCTTCTCCATTGCATAGTTGGTCAACTTATACTCGCAACCATTGGAATTTCTTGTCTCTGATTCTGTTTCCCCAGTTCCTACATCCACATACAGAACCAATATTGTAAGAAATAATATGTACTGCAAAAAAGTTAGTATTACAACATTTTAGTACATTCATTTAAACTGATTTTATCAGGCTTATGACTATTTTTCAAACTAAAACATTTAAACCATGATCAAAATATCACTTTCATAATTTTTTAATAGATTTTCCATGACTTATCTATTTTTTTATTGAGGCTAACTTAAGTTGACAATTAATATACTTCGACCTTTTCAAAATGAAATTGTTGTTAGCAGGAAGATGGTTGGCCTGGCCAGATTACGATTTTTTAGCCCAAATACTTAATTTTAGTCAGTTTGTATTAATTCGTAGAAATTAAATAACTTCAACCACACTCCATGCTGTACCCAATAATATATTACTATGGATATATAACGCATCGCGTGGTTGGCTCGAATACGTTGCACACAATGCTTTTTGATATCCTCGGTCTACTACTTTAACATACAGACTGAGTCGGGAGGAAAATGCCATATTCCGAGAGAATATCGTTAAGGGTTTCCTCATTGTAGGATTCAGAGTAGAAACAGTGCCGGATTACCATATAGACTTCAGGTTCGCATTACAGTTTTTCTCTTAAAGCTCATTTTCTGTCAGCTGACAGTAATAATCTTAGATCATACACATGTACATGGATAATACTACTCCATAAGAAACTAGGTACGTCAAATAATTAATTTTGAAAAATGGTAAGAATGGTTTTGTCGCAAGATTTAAAAGACTGCGATAATTGCACTTGTTTATATTAGTTATATTTACTACATATTTAAATTTCCCGCCGTACATCACGCGTGAACGCATGCGTAGATTGCATAAGGGTACAGAGAAAGATGGGTAGATATGATTTATTTGTATTAGGAAGAGAAGGAACAAAAATAGTTTGTCTGTGATATCTTTACAACACACTTTACAATCTGTTGTCACATCCATGTAAATGTGTATGATCTAAAGCCGGCATTACACGGCGTGTGGAGCGACGCGCCTGGCGTGTGACTTGACGCGCCACGCGCCATGTGAAGGGTTTGGCGCGACAAACTTTACGCCGCGTGTCTGTTCCCGTCGATGAGCGGTAAATTTCGCACACTTCAAAGAAAACGCGCCTGGCGCGACTCGGATACGCAGTCACACGGCGTGAGGGGCGAGCGAGATATTCGGCCGAAATTTATTATATATACGAGTAGTTTAGTAGCTTTTTAGTAGTGTAATTGTCAACATGTGGTCAAACGATTTAGTTTCAGAATTTTTAACTCTTTATGAGCAAGAACCAGCAATTTGGAATCCGAAGCATGAGGGTCATAAAGACAGAAATGCTGTACATGATTTCTGGATGCGGATCCAACGGAACTTAAGCATTAATTGCACAATTGATTTACTGTGAAGATATATTTCCATTTCTTTTTTTGTAAATCGTCAATTTCACTGTTTAACAAAATATAACAAGCTGCTGCTCAACCGACCAACCGTTCTCGACGCCTCGACATTTTCTAAAAATTCGAAAATATACGCGCGGCGTGAACTTCACTGGGCGGCGCGAAACTTGACAATCTACAGGCCGTGAGATCGCGATTGTCCAGACACGCATCGGCGCGTCACTCCGCACTCCACACGCCAGGCGCGTCGCTCCACACGTCGTGTAATGCCGGCTTAAGGTAATAATGGTCATCGCCATCTAGCGACTTAGATCAATATTATCCCACTAGAGTGCACGCGCACGAGAAACCTCCAGACACGAAACTTTCTGAGAGAAATTGTGCGTCGCAAGTTCCCGCCGACTCCCAGATGTTTCCAAAAGATTCTTAATGGTAGTAGGTATAATATTCGCGAGAAGAAGCTTCAAAAACACCGGCGAGTATGTATTATATACCCGACGTCAGCGTTAGTAAGTTAGCTTTTCTGAGTTATAATGAAGCTCGATAACTTCACCGTCTCATTTACACCGTAACAGAGCGAATTTATCTTGTTTAAGCTCATTTTTGATTGAGACTTAAGAATTTTTCCATTTTCTTGAACAGAGCGTAAATATTGTTTCTCGTCGCTCTTTTGTAGACGCAGAATGCCCGCTCTCGAAAAAAAGTGGTACCAAAAGAGTGCAGAAAAAACGAAAAACCAGCAAGAGGAAATGAAGAAACTTGATGGACAAATAAAAAAGTCGTACAGTCTTTGCTAACTTGGATTTACTTGTAAGTCAACAGAGGATCAGGCCGACGCCTTTTCCAGTACATCTGTCACCGAGGTGTTGGCGGTAGACCTTCCCCTTGAACAGATTGCTGAGGATGTAGTTGAACTGAGCCGAATGTTCAGTTACTTCATCAAAACACTGATATTCTAGAGCCAGAATATCAAAATGACATTGAATTATGGCGAAATATTACTGTATTGTTTCTACTGTACTTGTAATAAACAACACCAATTGCGTGAAACTAAAACTTTATTATCAGCGGGCAAAACCTGGCTTGTCAACTGAACAGCTTACCGTACTCTCTCTCTCTCTCTTTCTCTCTCTCTCTCTCTCTCTCTCTCTCTCTAAATTCCCTAGATGAATTGGCGGTAAATATAAACCAATTATAAACCTAACATTACATCTCTCTTTCAAAATTTTGAATTGTACACTAATCGGACAGTTTTCTAGGTAAGCGCACATTCTTCCGCTTCTTGTTTTGTAGGGCGAAGATGTTGTAGTTGGGCTGCTTCTACATTTTTCATTCCCATTATTTGTGGAAAATCCTTTAAACGGTGGCGACTGTGCTTGGATTTCCCTTTTCTGGTGTCCTAGGGATCTCCTTTGGTACTTTTGCCGGTTCTACTTCACCTCACCTTTCTGGATCTTTCCATTCTGAAGTTTCAATTAGCTGTTGTAGATATATTCGTATGTTTCCTATATCTGTGTTGACAATAATTGACCTAGGATATTCAGTCTGGCTACTAACTTTCCCGAAATGCTGTAAGTCTGGAATATACACTTTGCTTCCCGCTTTCAGGTTTGGTAATTTCTTCACCCCTCTTCTCCTGTCAAAGTTTTTCTTATAGCTTTCTTTCTGTTTCTCATCGGCGATTCGAAACTGTTTTCTGTTGGTTTTAGGCATCAATGTTGATTCTGTTTGTGGTAGAGTGTTCCTTAATTTTCTACTAAACAAAAGCTCTGCCGGCGATAGTCCAGATTCTAATGGCGTAGTACGGTACGCAAGCAATCCTAAGTTTGGATTTTGGCATTTATTAAGAATACCTTTTACTATGGCCACTGCTCGCTTTGCTTCACCGTTGGACAGTGGGAACTTTGGGCTGGATATCTCATGGCTAAATCCATAGACTCCTGCAAATTCTTTAAATTGGTCAAAGTAAACTGTGTGCCCCGTCTATTCTAACACTTCGGGTATTCCATGTCTTGCGAATATATTCTTCATTCTTGATATGACTGTGGCCGTTAGATTATCAAGCTGCACTAATTCTATGTACCTGGAGTAATAGTCCTGTATTACTAAGTATCTCTTCTGTTTGTTTTCCAGTAAATCCATCCCTATTTTCATCTAAGGTCGGGCCGGTAATCTCGTCCTCATCAGCGGTTCCATTCTATTTTTTCTATGTTGAGCACATATTAAACACGACTGCACAATTTTATTTATTTCCGCCGTTAATCCTGGCCACCACACCGACTCCTTGCACCGTCGGCGTCGTCGACATTTGACTATTCCCATGTGACCACTGTGAATCTTGGATAAGATATCTTTCCGGAGAATATCTAAAAAATTCTATATCCCTTCATAATTAATCCTTTATTCATTGATAATTCCCCTCGAAACTGTTAAAAATTAGAATGTTTTGGAAATCCTTTTAGTATATACTCTCTTAATTCCGTACACGCATCATCTTTTTCTTGGGCTTGCTCTACTTCTCATAAACGCATATCTGAGAATGGTGTTTCTTTAATAACATTGTTTATAAATAAATCTTCTATCACATCCTGTACCGTATTGTAATCCCTTAATGGTGCTCTTGATAAAGTATCTGGTACCATGTAAAACTGTTTACCCGGAACATGTACTATTTTGTACAGATAACACATCAATCTTATTCTTATCCGTTGAATTCTAGCTGTCAGCTCTGTCATCGGTTTGTCTCCTAAAAGTGAAACTGAAGGCTTATGGTCTGTTAGAATGCTTATTTTTTGACCCAGTATAAAATTTGTAAATCTTTTGCATGCCCACGTAACGACTAGTGCTTCTTTCTCCACCTGGGCATACCTAACCTCTGTTCGCTTAAACTGCGGGATGCGTAGCTTACTGGTCCCTATTTTCCATTTTGAAATTGTTCTAATACCCCCTTAGTCCATAGGATGACGAATCTGCTGCTATTCTCGTTTCTGGGGTATTATCGTTCAGCAATTATACTGGTTTTGAGGTAATTTCCTTCTTTACATCATTAACTGCTTTTTTCTGTGGCTCGTTCCAAAAAATCCAGTCGTTTTCTTTTACTAACAGCTCTCTTAATGCTTGTGTTAATGTACGATAAGTCGGGTATAAACTTCATTAAATAATTAGTCATTCCTAGGAATCCTCTTAATTCTGTAATATTTGTTGGGTCTGGCATCTCGTCGATAGCTCGAGTCTTTTCTGGATCGGTTTCCAACGTACCATCCTTAATAATGTGACCTAAAAATCTAACTTCTTTCGCACCAAAAACACATTTTTCTTTGTTAAGATGGATTCCTTTGTCTTTTAACCTCTCTAACACTTATTTTGGCAGAACGGGCATGACATAAAAATAGTAGTTTAAAGTCGTGGAAAATTGTTAAAAAATATTCTTCACTTGTTGATTATGGACTTCTTCGTTTGGTCCCCAAATTAGGATATCGTCAGCCTGATTTACTACACCTTCTAATCCTTGAAGAACTTGTTGCATTCTTCGTTGAAAATGTTCTGGCCTTGAATTGATTCCAAAGGGTAACCTTTTAAAAAAGTAACGTCCAAATGGAGCGATGAAGGTCGTTAAATGCGCACTTTCTTTGGACAATGGAACTTGCCAAAATCCACTGGATGTATCCAACACGGTGAAAATTCGTGCTCCTCCTAACTGTGCTAGAGATTCTTCTGCAGAAGGTAAAATCAGCTTCTCTCTGCAAACATATTTATTTAATTCAGTATATTCAACATATATTCTTACCCCATTATTCTTCTTTGGTGCAACCACAATTGGAGCACACCAATCCGTTGGTGTATCGATAGCTTCTATTACAATTTCTCCTACCATTCGTTTCAGTTCTTCTGCAACTTTGTCACGCATTGGTAAAGCTACTCTTTTTGGCGCGGTAACTGCATACGGTTTATGGTTGTCTGATATTTTTATGTGATAAACACCCTCCAAGTTTCGTAATCAGTTGAATACCTCTGGAAACCTATTTACAATACCACTTCCGCTGGTTACTTCTTCAATTCTTGGTTTAAATATTTCCAATGCTTGAATTGCTGGTCTTTCCAAGAGTGCTTCTTTTTGTTTGTCTACTACATAAACTTTTTGTGCAGTTGTGCGACCTCGCGACAGTTCCGCCACTCCCTTAACTTTCAGTGGATTCTTTCCTGCTCCAAATAAGCACTTTTCTGTTGTTTCCAACGTAATCTTTAGTTTGTCTGCTAGCTCTTCATCTATTACTGTCACAACGGCTCCCGTATCTATTTTAAATTTGATTACTTGGTTTTTTATTCTAATAATAGCATACCATGGAGGCTCGGACACTTCTAATGCTACTTTGCCTAAATATTAATCTTCTTCAGCGCTAATTGCACTAACTTTATTATTTCGGCAACACTTTCGACATTTATTTTTATTGTCTTCTTTTGACTTATTTTTGTCGTCTTTTTCCCATTTTTTTGCAAGCCTTCTGTCTGGTTATTGCCTCGATACTCTCTTTCCTTTGTCTTACTACATGCTGCTGCTCCTTCACTAATTCAGTTTGTCTTACTTTATCGATAGCTTTATGAAGAGTTAATTCCGCATCTAATTGTAAGCTTTCGGACAATTTAGCATTACATATTCCAATAACCATCAAGTCTCTAATTAATTCATCCTTCAGGGTGCCAAATTTGCAGGAATCTGCCAAATTATGCAAGTCATTAATAAATACTTCCGAGGACTCACCTTCTTGTTGTCGCCTATTGAAAAACTTGGCTCGTTCATAAACAATATTTACTTTCACCCCAAGATATTCAATGAATTTTTCTTTGACCTTGTCGTATTTGGCTGCATCTTCATTACTTAAATTAAATGATTGCAGCATATCCTCCCCTTCAGATCCCGTGCAGTACAGTAACATATTTATTTGGCTCATTTTAGGCCTTTGATCCAGTTCAGAAGCCACGCAAAATCTTTCAAACCTTTGTATCCATCGATTCTATTCTTTGGGTTTTTGAAAGTCGAATTATTCTGGAGGTGACACCTGAAATTGTGCTTCTGTTGCCATTTTTGAGGTTATCTTGTTATAATTCCACTTCTTTGTTGTATAGGTACTCGAACTATTGTTCACACTTGACCCGACACACCTGACACCATGTATTGTTTCTACTGTACCTACTTGTAATAAACAACACCAATTGCGTGAAACTACAACTTTATTATCAGCGGGCAAAATCTGGCTTGTCAACCGAACAGCTTACCGTACTCTCTCTCTCTCTAAATTCCCTAGATGAATTGGCGGCAAATATAAACCAACTATGAACCTAACATTACAAATACCAATGAAGTGCAGGGTTTTTGGTGCAATAGAGACCCCACGGAATGTAAACACTTTGATGGCGATTTTTCGGCTTCAAGCAGGCAGTATTAAGACATTTTTCCCGTTCCATAATTTTTCGAAAACATTAAGTAATAAACAAACCTTAAGAGAAAGGCTCCTGTGCTTTTGGTCCACTGAAAATGTGTATTGTTTCCCATACGTCTAATTTGGCGAAACTCATAAAGGCCGAACTCAACTATCTGCAACCCTCACTGATGCTGTGATCAACAATCCACATGAAATAATCAAAGCAAGTTTTCAGCAACGTTTTTCAATTAACATGTACCTAGTGTGGTATCGTAGGTAATTATTTAATTGGCCGTTTCATTTTTGAAAATCGCCTAACAGGAGAACCGTTCTGGTATTTTTGCGAAATGATTTACTAGAACTATTAGAAGATGTTCCTTTAAACTTAAGAAATAGTGTAAGCAAGATTGAGCTCCGCCACATTTTTCCGTCAGTCATGTAGTACATATTTAAATATAACTTCTCCAAAACGATGAATTGGTCGCATGGTTCGATTAGGTGGCCGCCTAGGTCTCCAGACCTAACACTATTAGACTCTTGTTTGTGGGGCTGGTTGAAAACTGAGGTGTTCAAATTAAAAGCGGACAATCGAGATGAACTATTTCGTGCTATTGTAAATGCTGCTGTGAACAAACGCTGTTCAGAAACGACCTAGAAAATGTATTGAGGTCCATGGAAACATTTTGGAAAAATTTTTGTAGTTTAAAATTTTAGGACACCAACATCGTATTACTAGATACTGTAGCGCTTTCTAGTCATATACTAATGTGTAAAATACACTTCCGAAATGTGGCACTTTCCTCCCTATTCACGCTGTATAACTTCGTTGTCTCCGATAAACACACATCTCTTTGCTCTTTGTTAATAAACCATTGAGCCTTGCTGCAAGTCCCATTCTATGAATGAGCGTATTCCACCCCTGGCCAATTAATATTTTTAAGGGCTTTAACCGCAAGGAAAACGTCAACTTTTTACTTTTCCAAGGACCCAACGGATTTGAAGCTTATCATTCAAGTAATTTTTCAATAACAGACCCTTATAACCTGATAAAGTACAAAGTGATTTTTTAAAAAGTCAGTTGCAGCAAGCCTAGAAAAAAAGCTATTACGTCTGCAGTCAGCTTTAATGAGCTTTGAATGACATTTACCTGTATGTCAAACTGTGTGACAGTTCAGGTAGTTAAAAATTTTTGGCCCAACAAAATGTAAAAATGAACAAGTATTTAGTTGCAACTGATTTGTAATTTATTAAGGTAAGTAAGTTACAGGTTTTTCGTCACGATTTCTTCCTCTCTGTTACAATTTTCATATTATCAGATTCTAAAGCTTAATATAGACGGGACAATCCCTAGGCTACTGCAATTGACTTTTTAAAAAATCACTTTGCAACTTTCACATAGCATTGCTGCTTGTACATAAACTGCAACATTACATCTCTTATTAAGAAAAAACTAATGTTGATTGGATACATAAGACCGGGAATACTGTGTAAAGACTATAATGCTTATGTGCAGTTAGACCACTACAAGATGAGTAGCGGGACTTACCGCAGTATAGCCAACTAGTTAATCATTACAAGAGCTTCGGAAACTTAATAGCGGTACTTAAAGTAAATTGCATCCTAGAAACTTTGGCCGCTACATCATTGCTTTGGCCTTATTCTTCTAACAACTCTCTAACGAGATTTTTTTAAATTTTAAATCTTATTGTGCTGCAACAATTCGCTATTAAATACAAAATATAATTGTAAATTTATATGGTTACGACTAATTATCTTGTAATAGCTAACTTAGTTACCGCAAGTATAAAAATCGCACGAGTAACTGTTTTTCGGAGTGTGGCTCATTTTAGAATAAATTATTTATATAATTCAGCTCTTTAAATTAACACCATACACAAAACTATAGTGTGCACTTGACGGCGATCTTTGTGGATCTACTCAAATGATTTGTCCAATATTAGTTCGCTCCGCTGCAAAGCATTAGGGCAGCTACAAACGTGTTGATTGTGTTACCTGTGTTTCGAAAGTACATGCGTCTTCAGTTCAAACACGCGACACATCTTTCTAAAACCTTTGTGGAAATGAAGTA
Organism: Limonius californicus; assembly: GCA_014611495.1. Classification (NCBI taxonomy): domain Eukaryota; kingdom Metazoa; phylum Arthropoda; class Insecta; order Coleoptera; family Elateridae; genus Limonius; species Limonius californicus. The sequence continues at coordinate 68,968 of JABXWE010000295.1, read as the reverse complement.
CGCACATTAAGCTATAGATCCTCAGTATCCTTTAACACCAATAGTACACCATAAGGTATTATATAAGAGGCCACCAAAGTCCTCGATATGATACAGCACTTCGAGAAGAAGAAAAACTAGGTTAATTTGGCGGTAGATTTCCTGAGACCATCCATTTGTATTCGGACCCAAATATACAAAGTGATTTTTTAAAAAGTCAATTGCAGTAGCCTAGGGATTGTCCCGTCTATATTAAGCTTTAGCATCTGACAAAATGAAAATTGTAACAGAAAGAAAGAAATCTTGACGAAAAACCTGTAATTTACTTACCTTAATAAATTACAAATCAGTTGCAACTAAATACTTGTTCATTTGCACATTTTGTTGGGCTAAAATTTTTAACTACCTGAACTGTCACACAGTTTGACATACAGGTAAATGTCATTCAAAGCTCATTACAGCTGACTGCAGACGGAATAGCTTTTTTTCTAGGCTTGCTGCAATTGACTTTTTAAAAAATCACTTTGCCATATACAGACTTTACACGAATGAAGCTTCAGCTAGAAGTCAATCTCATCGCTAGTAGCCAAAGCGCATCATTTAAAACATATACTAATTTGCAATTCTTAAAAGATATACTGAAAGTTTTGGTCTATACTTGGTTGGATAGGCGGAATTAACGCTTTGTAGTTTATAACAATTATTGTAAAAGGAGTGTAAAAGATACGAATAATTGATGAAACGGTGGTTTAAATAAATAAACTTTAGAAAAACCCCCTACCAGAATTGCTGACTTGGTGAAGGATTTGTCTCCAGTGGTATTCCTTAGCCAAGTTACTACAGCTAGGCCAAGTTCCTACTGAAGATGGCAGTTTAGTTGCCGAAATACATATTTAGATTTTATCGTTTGTTGCGCTAAATAAATATACACCGTGCGTGTAACAAAAAATTTAATAATAAACGATTATAACAACGGCACAAAATAATAATAACGAAATATGCACAACTTGAATTGGAACTAGAATACCATCGACCTCTCTGTAGTAGTGCCGGTGGAAGTATTATTTAGTAGACACAAGTTTTATCTACAACAAGACTTAACAACAGTTAAAATCACAATTCCTTTACTTAACAGTGCTTAGAATCGTAATGAAAGGGCATCAGACCTCATAAAAGCTACTGCTCACTGCTTATATGAAGGAGACACTTCGTTAGGTCAAAAAATATTATATTTGTTATACAAAAGACTAGAAGATTTGTTTTTCAGATGAAACTAATCTTTCAGTGTACTTTGCTAGTCACAAAGTCTGACAACGAAAACTATACAGCAGTTCAGATTGACCATCTGGTCAAATATCCCTGAACATCCTCTGGGGCTGCTTTTCATATATGGCAACTGGAGATGAATAGTCAAAGATACAAGTAGATATTAGTATGGAAATAGCCATGGAACTAGAAAAAGTTGATCTTCTCTTTAGAACAAGTTTCCAACTAAATACAATGTCATAAGGTAAGTTGAAGATTATGGAGAAATTCTTTAAATAAATAAAGATCGTTTTGGTAGATTGGACAGCAATTCTCTCGATTTGAATCTAAAATAGGACTGTGTCTAAGTTCCGCACCATCAAATGGTGATGGAAGCTATAATTTAGATATGGTTGAAAAATGACAAAAACTTAGAAAACCGCAAGAATTTTACCGATTCTATGCCAGAACGACAAAACAGTTAAGCCAAAAAGACGTCTAATTAAAACTGTTAGCGCCAAGCGTCTTTAGTTTTATTATGTCTTTGCTTTGATTATATCTTTATGTATATTTTATGATATAATATATTATATATCAATGCAATGACGTGTCCAAGTGGTCATTCGTGAAAGGCTGATGTAATAATATTTACGTATATGCAGCACAGAATATAATCACACGCCTCGTCTCGTGCAGTTGTGTTCTAAAACAGCTTTAATTATTAAAAAGCTAATATCAGAAGTGGGATTGCGCAATGTGCTATAAAAATATCAGTGTATTTTTGTGGTAGAAAATGAACGTTTATAACAATGAGTGAACAGAATGAAGCTGTTGTGACAACGTTAGAGACTTTGCTGCGTGGATTTTTGGAGCGAGCGGATTCGCGATCGGCTGCGCCGGGAGATCCCGTAACTTTGCCGAAATTTGTTCCTGGACGGGACAATCCACAACAATGGATGAATGAAATTTCCGAGGTGTTTGTTGATTTAGCCTGGAATGACGGCAATATAATGGCTAGAATATCAGGTTATTTTAACGGAGAGGCAGGTGAGTGGTTTGCCAGCTGGAACCCTGTAGATCGCCGTTCATGGCCTAATTTAAAAAGGGATTTGTGCGAATGTTTCGCCGGTAGTGCTAATTTTGGCAAGCTAACTTATGATGCAATAACATACAGTTCTGACTCATGTCCAACATACGGATTTTATGGTCGTATTAAGTTGCAAAAGTTAAACGCATTACGTGTTCAGTTTACACAAGAACAACTTGTCAGCTTAATTTGTTTTGGCATAAAAGATGTGGCTTTGCAAGCACAATTGACACAAGTTGACCATTTAACAGCTAGTTCTTTGATAGCGCAATTATCACGTATACAGTCGAAACTAAATTTAAACCGGCGTAACAATCAAATTAGTAATATGCCTATTGCTTTGTCCACAAGTACTTATTCCATTAAATGTTTTGGGTGTGTGTTAGGCAATGGTTTTTGCCTGCTATGAATATTACTTAAATCTATAACAGCTGAAAATAATTATAAGGGTTCGAAGGAAAGGTCGTGCAGGCCGAAAAACATGAGGTAGTCGAACCTTAAGAAGGGCAAAAGACGGCAGTCTGAAATAGGCAGTGGGGTAGCTAGCTGGGCTAAGCGTGCATGTCTTTGGCTTAATAACTAATTAATAGCGTTTGCGAACCTACTAACCGATTGCGATGCGTTTATCCTCTAAGCAGAGGCAAGGTGCGCTATTAGGGTGACCACCTACGTGTTTATATATAAAGATGGGCTGCAATTGCGATGTCAGCTAACATAAGCAGTGGCGTCCTTGAGGTGTTATATGTGTTTACCCAAAGGGTTACGTATTATCTACTTAATGTATGTGATTCACAAGCATTGGATGCTATTATCCTTGTGATACAAGATTGGTGTATCTATGTAAGTAGTAAGTAGCCGGAAACAGTAGCGTAGTGAATATAAGTAGCTATATGAGTAGATAATGTGTGTGGCATGATTAATCATTATTCCCTTACCAATCATTCGGGAGGTAATCAGTCGGCAGAGGTGCATCGTAAATGTGCCTGCGCCGAGTTATTATTATTTATGCCAGGAGGGCATCGACTGATTTTTACGCGGGGGTGTGGACATTAATGATACTCTCCCCTTCGCATGTGGGGATTGAGGGGGTGACTCCCCCCCCCGTGACTCCTGTGACTAACAGAGAAGGGCCATGGAATTAGTCCATGGTCTGAATCCCTCTGGAGGATTAGTGCACCAGAAGATATGCATGATGATCGTAATTACTGTACGCCTACAAATGGTACGTAATGTACGCCTACAAATGGCACTTACTGTACGCCTACAAATGGTACGTAATATACGCCTACAAATGGCACTTACTGTACGTCTACAAATGGTACGTAATGTACGCCTACAAATGGCACTTACTGTACGCCTACAAATGGTACGTAATGTACGCCTACAAATGGCACTTACTGTACGCCTACAAACGGCACTTACTGTACGCCTACAAATGGCACTTACTGTACGCCTATAAATGGCACTGTACGCCTACAAATGGCACTTAATGTACGCCTACAAATGGCTATTACTGTACGACTACGAATGACAGCGGCCACAGCAGTTAGCCGGCAGATGAACATCCGTATCCTGTTCGAGTTCCAATCCAGGGGCAGGGGGCTGGAGGACCCCCGGTGAGTACAACTGCCCAACATTTATTGACAGATCAGTAAGTCTGTGTTTTATTATCTGTTGCATGTCACCTGCCTGTCGCCGCCAGTGAGTCTGATCGCATCCGCTGTTTGTTTACCCAGGAACTACATACATGTAATGCAGAAGCGTTGCAACCGTATTTAAAATTTGAAAATTAAGTAGTTTTTATTCGCCCCCCGTAAGGTCGACCCTAACATAACTCACCATCTTTCTTACCGGAATTACTTATAACCCCACCTAGGTATTTAAAATTCTCCACTTCTTCTATTTTCGCCTCATTTAAATGGGTATTAGCTGTATAAAATTTAATGTTATTCTCTGGCCTACCAAAGTTGCATTCTAGCTTTGAAGATTTCGCTGTAGTTGTTGTATTGACGTTGATAATAATCTACGTCGTCCGCAAAGGCAATTTATGAGGTATGCATTGGTATTAAATTTCTACGTCCTACAAGGAATTTATTTGATGTTACATTTACTTTCTTCATTGTTCCATGCATTGCGATTATAAGTAGGAGGCGACTTGCAACTTGTCTAACACCTATCGTTGTTTAGAACTCGCTAGATGTGTAACTCCCTGTCCGTACACAATTTCTCGTGACTTTGTGGAAACTTTTTCTCACTACCACCTTAGTAAATTGACATTACATTGTCAAAAAGTCGACAATATGGAAAGTAAAACATTCAGGTGACCTAAGAAACGGATCAGTTGAACACAAATAACACTATATTTAAGGACAAAAAAGACGATTTACGGCGACAGGTCACTTTCTGCGCCTGGTACCTCCTATAACAGATATAGGAAAATAAATTGTAATAATGAAGAATACGTGTTTATGTATTGATATTAATACGGTGAGTTCAAAAAGTAATTACATAAGGGTTGGCCATGGAAAATAAAAGTAATGTCTAATGCAAGCTTTAAAATTCATTAACTGTCATCACTGTTGTTGTTGTCATAAGTCATAAGTTTATATTGAAAATTCAATTAAGTTACAATTATAATGGTTTTTACAATAGAACACAAAACATTTATGATTGAATCATATCTTCGAAATGGTGTTCGAGAGAACGGCGGATGGATTTACAGTGCGGTGCCATGTTTAGAGGAATTTCGGCAACAATTTCCAGATATTGTTGTCCTTGAAGGAGATTTTTACAGCGCACTTAGAAGAATTTTGTATTGTCAGTGCTTCCAACAAAATTTTATGAACAACGACGAATTGCTAAATTTAACATTTTTTCTGACGAAGCCTGGTTCACCCTTTCGGGGTATATAAACTCACAAAATATGAGGTTATGCAGTGTTGCAAATCCGCATACTTTTCGCGAATTTCCCCTTCACCCGTTACAAGGTGGTGTTTGGGTTGTTGTGTCACGAAGACGTATTATCGGACCCATATTTTTCCACGAGACTGTTACTGCTCAGAGATACTGGAATATTGTACGTGAATTTATTAATCAGCCTCATGAGGATGAGCTCCAGCAAGGCTACTTCCAACAGGATGGCGCGACGGCCCACACCGCCTAAGAGACCCTCAATTACCTTCGTGAATTTTTTGACGATCGAATAATTAGTTTACGTCCAAATCCACCTAGATCACCAAGCTTGACTATTTTAGATTACTTTATATTCCCTTATCTGAAAAATAATGTATACAAGACCCCTATTAACAATATCGAGGAACTGAAAAACAGAATTACGGAACAGTGTGCCAATATAACTCCTCAAATTCTTATAAATGCTTTAATAGTATGAAAAAACGAGTAAATTTGTATCTGCAGGAAAACGGTGGTCATTTTGAACAGCTTCCTTAGTTTTTTATGTTTATTTTTCTGTACCTGTGAAATAAAAAAATTATAATTTCCAATTTTAATGATTACCTACTTGTTATGATTGGTTTAATAGTGTACTAATTTAGTTGTTACTGTTATCGTCTAAATTGAAATAATAGAACTCATTTCTTCAAAAATTGATTTATTTACATTTACCATACAACTTAACCTAATATAACACTACCGGTTAGGTACTGGCGCTTGCGCTAGATGGCGCTAGAAAGGCTGTGCCTAAACGTCACTTGGTATATAAAGCTTGCATTAGACATTATTTTATTATTCCATGGCCAACCGTTATGTAATTACTTTTTGAACTCACGGTACTAATTTTACAATTGGAACAATAAATAAAGGTGTATTTACAAAACGTTTGAAAAAATTTTATGTTGCGTTTGTTTGTTTACTTATAACGTCAAGCACTATAGTAACAGCACCTACATTTCATAACAGCCAAAATGAAGGCAGGTTTGTTACTGATAGAGGAATGCTAGATTATAATTGTTTTACCCGTCACAAGTATAAATATTTAAATTTTTATTAAATATAAGTGTTTTTTTTTGTGGTAGTGAGAAAAACGTAATGCACAACGCGTGGGTAAGTTTCTTTTTTGCCCTCGGTGGCTTTTTGGACCTCAGCTTTGCGTCGGTCCACAAACTACCACCTCGAATAAAAACGTTCACTTACCGCCACTTGGAGCGCAAATAACTATTTATTCCTGTAACACTGCAACTCATCCAAGACGCATCCATGCGTCTCCGGTAACTCTCAAGTACACATTCAACCCCGGTAGAGGGCGCGCCCAGCATCTCACCCTATCGTAGCTAAACCCGAGTTCACTTAAGTAGCCCACGACGCGCAATCAAGGCAATGGGAAACAACCAACTAATTAGCTTCTGTTTAGTATTGACATCCTGCTGGATTCTATACGCTCTTTTATAAGCTTTCAGTTTTCACTTAGTTCTGTTTTACCTGTTTTTGTGAATCGGGAACTTTTATATATACTGTCAACTGTGCTTATTCCTGTGTTTATTTTCTCATTTGTTTATTGTGTAACCTGTGTTTTTCTTGCGTCTTTTGTGCCTGAGGCAGGAAATGTCTCTCCGAGAACCTAAATATATATTCTGTATTTGAATCAGTCTCCGACTTTTCATTTCTGGGAAATACCATTCTCCTTCACAACATTCCATATATTAATCCCTTGTTTACTTTTCTCTTGTCCCGTAACATTTTTCTGAGTAGCTTATCGCAAGCTATTTCTAAGTTAATAAATATTAGGAGTAACGCCATGTTCGATCCTTTTCTCCATTATCTGCCCAAGAGTGAAAATCCAGCCTTGTGTGCTCCTGCTTTTAGTAAATCCACATTGCTCTTTTTTAAATTGGGGTTCAATTCCCTTCCTCAGTCTTTGTTCCAATATTTTCTCGTAGACCTTGGTTACCGCACTCAATAGGTAAGAAGATTTCTCTGTAATTGTCACATTCTTTTTGTACCCCTTTCTTGTGTATCGTTAAAATTATTGGTAATTCCCAGTCCTTTGGAAACTTTTTCTCTTTCTGGGCCAAGTTCAATAACTTAGTTTAACAGTTTTTGCCTTTCCCTTCCAAAATACTTCGAGTATAAAATAATCTAACGACTAAATAGCAATAGTATAACAGCATTCGTTAATATACGAACTTACAGAAACGTTGCTGTAAATATTTTATTTACCGATAAAGCTGCTTTTCGAACAATGGTATAATTTGCATAATATCACGTTTGGGCAGACGAAAATCCTGACGCTTCGATTTTCATTAAATGTTTGGCTGGGTATTTTGAAAGGCCGTCTCATACTAAACCGTTTAACTGGTGAACTGTATCTGGACCTATTGACTAACACTTTACCCTCACTATTGGAAGGTGTGCTCTTGAATGATAAGGTGCATCTGTGGTTTATGCATGATGGGGTTCCTCCACATTTTTCAAACAGAGACGGCGAATACCTATAACGATAAATGGATAGGACGCAACGTCTAATTGCAGAGCCACCTAGATCTTCTGACTTTCACTCACTAGAGCTTCGTATTTGGGCAAATGTTATATTTAGTTACCCAGCTAACACACGCTTGGTTTGTAAACGGGTTTTTTTCAAACGGTTTACTTTAAACCGTTTATAAATCGTTTATACACCGATTTAGTGAAATCATTTTAACAAATGCGTTATTTAAACCTTTGTAAAACGTATTGAAAATTACTGTTTTTTCTGATACATTTCCTGAACATATATTTTACCATCAGAAAAATAGGGTTTATTTTAGACGTTATTTAAACCTTTGTGAAATGTATTGGAAGGAACCGTTTCTTCTGATACGTTTTCTATAGGTAATTCAAGCGACCAAACAATTATGGTTTATTTGATACGTTATTGCAACGTTTGTGAAACGTATTGAAAGCAACCGTTTTTTCTAATACGTTTCCTGAACATATATTTTACCATCAAACATTTTTGGTTTATTTTAAACGTTATTTAAACCTCTGTGAAACGTATTGAAAGCAACCGTTTTGTGTGATACGTTTCCTGAAAGTATTTTAAACCACCAAAAAATTATTGTTTATTTCATACGTTATTGCAACCTATTTTATTCTAGCATTGGTTTCTAATAGTAATAGGTACGCAGTTCTGCGAGCGTGCTATTACGGGTACAGAGAGGATTATGTTTCGACAGTGCGGCTCCTGTTTTTAAGGCTTTAAATGCATTTCTGGGAAATAACTGACCTTCCCGTCTTACTGGGTTTGTTTGGCTATCTGTTTTTATCCACTGGGAGATATTGCTGCTCTCCAATGTGTCGCTTTATACCACTGAATTGGCAGTACATCGATGCTGGCACAGCGTGCAACGGTGCTTTAATTATTGAAGGCCCACAAAACAATAATAGCATTATAGAAATAATTTCGAAATATACAGGACTCAGGCATTGTTAAAAATCATCAAATTGTAAGCAACAATGTTGCTGCAGGTACCTGCAATTCAAACACACGTATAAAATAGGTATCTTTCAAACCTTTTGTAAAAGTTTCAAATGAACCATTATAAAACGTTCCCAAAATAGCCGTAAATAAACGTATAAACAAAAACGTTTTTTATATGTTTCAAAGCAAACGTGTCAAATAGGTAATTTTTAAATCTTTCCCAGAGGTTGTAGAAAAATCTTTGAGAAACGTTTGAGGAGGGTAAACGGTTTATTCTAAACGTAAAATAAACCTTCGTCAAACGTTTGGATTTCACGTAAATACGTATATGTCATACGTTTCACAAACGTGCTTTGAAGCAAACCTTTTATAAACGTTTGGTAGTATTTTCTGTACGGTTCACAAACGGTTTATAAACAGTTTTATTGGTTTGTGTGTTAGCTGGGTACCTGTTGGTGTCTTTGCTGTTCGTTTTTTACAGTACCGTAGTTTATAGATAAAAACAAAATTGTCTCCATTTCTAAAACAATTTGTTTGCGGACATACTCTTTTGTTTGGTTTGGTGAATACTATACGTGGGTAATTATCCGATCTTTTTTAAACACTTTGTAAATGTCTGTTCTGCTCCGTGTAGCTTTCTTAAGCTACCCGTCCACTAGCAAATAATTTGCGACATTTCTTGCGAAAGTTAATGTCTGAGATCAGTTTCACATGTGGAAACAGTATTGAGATTTAAATTGCAACAGCAAATTAACTTGCTGCACAGTGCTCTCAACAAGTGCTAAGTCTGCAATGTACACAGAGTCTGCTTCCCTTATTAGAGAGTTGCTTGCACATTTTCAAATCAGATCGTAATCGGTGAGAGCGCTCGCAGGTAGCGCTGTGTTATGTATTTGTATTTATTTATTTGCTTTTATTAAAGGTAAATACCCAATTGGAACCTCATCCTGATTTGTGAGATGGAAAAAGTAAAAAATATAAACACAGAATTAAAGAAAACGCTGTAAAACTTTAGCTGTTGCTTTCAATACTAATAAAACTGAAGTTAATCGGAAGCTTCATAATTTACCAACGTTTCATCAAGAATTAAGAGAAATATAAAAAAAGGAAAGCGGCGATGGCGCAGATGATGTTTACCAGAGCTGTGGGGAATTCTTTGAAGCAGTGAGGTTTATTGCTTCGAATCATTCAGATCAAAAAACTGTTGATAACTTGATAAATCCCTAAAAATATGTGTATTATAATTCTTACTAAAATTATAATGTAAAAGAATAGTTATAAAATAAAATACCAGCTACTACTACTGTAGCAACGTACCTTGATCTTTGACAGACATTACACCGCCTAATGTCTGCTTTCTTTGCTTGGCATATCTCTGCTCAATGTACACGACTTCAAAAGAACTTGCTGCACAGCTAAAGTACTCTCAAGATTTATTTGTAGAAAGTAATTTTCACCAAAATTTGCATACAGTGTAGACAACTGTGCAAGTTTATCTCGCAAGTTACTTGCTAATGGTCGTATAGCTTTAGTCTGCTTATGCATTTCAAAAATAACCGGCCATGTCTTATATTTCGCACTGCTTAGTTATCATACACGGCGTGAATCGTAGCTCACGGGTTCAGCTGGTTTATAATGAAAATATACGGAAATTACTAAAAACGCGCAATATGTAGACAAAGCGGAATCAGACAACAGAAGTGACAACGTGGCTGTCAAAGCTGAAATGTTGTCAGGATGCATTTACAAATTAATAAAATAATGCTGTGCTTGTGCAATGACATTTATAAATGTACCATAAATAGCCATCGCAAGTATACTTGTATGAAGGTACTTAAGTATGCAAACCAATATGCCTAATTTTCACTTTTGCTTTTTGTTAAGTGAAAACTTTCACAAAGCAGAAGGTAGGCATGTAATAAATTATTAAAGAATATCTTATAACAATCCTTACATTGTTTCTCGTTATGTATTACGAGAAATAAAGCTGTGTAAAAACCTAGAAACAGATTTTTAATAACGAAATCTCTATTTTTAGTACCTACATACCGGAACATCTTAGAAGGATGAAGGTCAAGGTTACAAAAGTGCATGTTACTAATGACCATATAAATTACTACAACTCCCACTCACGTTATTTCTTAAAATTTACATATTACTTTCGTGCCAACTCATTTAAATGTTTCTAATCCACTTATGGCAATTATTAAAACTTTTTGAAGTAAAGTACGTAGTTAAGTTTTCTTCAAGTATATTTTTTTTTATTTACAGTAATATTGTATGGAGTTCGTGTCACCTTTCAAAACCAAACGAAATTATCAAAATATCTCCGCCATGTATATCTTTCTCGAACAATATCAAGGGAAAAAACCTTTAACAACTAGATTGCTGAAATTGTAAATCGGTATGCTCATTAGCTTAGTTACATCATTCATTTCTCAGGTGAAGGTTAAAACAGTTACTACAGATAAATTGCTAAAATGTTTAGCGATGATCTAATAGCCGCAGCGACAAGTTCAGCAATAAAAAATAGATGAACAGTATAGTATAAAATATAGCTACACCTACGCCATTGAAATGGTAGGGTAAAACAAGTACGAATATTTAAATTCTTACTTTTGAATACGCTACAAGATATTTGTAAATTAAGGAACATTTATTTCGCGGCCAACAGATATTAATATCAATAATTGTTTGTACGTAATTTGCACAATTAACATTGTATTTATATTTCCGCTGTAGATTCCTTAATTGGAATTGGAATGCCAGTTAGTTATTAACATCACGTCCAGTGGCATATGGATGCGGTAAGTCTTGAGCAAGACGGTGCTACTCGTCATTGGAAAAATACTGCAAGGAATATCCTATTGCCAAGCGATAAATAAGACAGAGAGGATAATCCTTGGCCGTGACAAATGTGACTTCAAGGGACAACTAAACACCAGAGTTGTACTTCGCTCCAAATTTTATATCTAGGGAAATTTGTGTGCTAGATTTGGTAAAACATGTTAAGAATTCGATGGCACCAAATGTGGGAAATTTGAATGAGATACAGTTAGCAATGTGTACTTCAAGTACTCTATTTACCAATAATTCAATATATAGGGTGATTCAGAGATACATATTAAGGACAATTATTTTACACGTTCAGAATGAAAACTATTAAAGATAATTACTGACTTCCTTTCATATAAATAATATTCTACATTTGTTTGCTAATGTGGTAATCATTTTTGAGTCATCAGGAATTTTTTTATACTCACATATTCAATTTATTACATTTTTTGTAGTCAACAAAAACACTTTATGCTTTTCAATTTGCCTTATGGTATATTAAATTACTAGTGCTTGAAGAATATGAAAACGAGGCTTCTTATTTTAAATTAAAAAAAAAAACACCTTCAAAATTACGCAAATGTTATTTAACTCAGTAGACTTAAACACATGTTATAAGGAAAAATATAACAGCTAATAATTAAGAAGTAATAACCAAATGGCTTTCATATTTAATAGTAAATGTTGTTGAGATCGGGGAACGTGGTGGCCAACCAACATAGCCTCCAATCCAACGTTGAAAATAATTTGTGTTCATTCCTCAGTTTTCTTTCGAAATGAGCTGGGAATCGATTCGACACATATTCGTAAGAACATGTAAAGGTATATAATCTAAATTTCTAAAAGGTCAGAAAGCGGATTTTCAAGAAAATCAAAGAAGGTAAAATAAGAGGTCAATTAGAAAATTGTTTAAAGCACCGTACCATAAATTAACACTAAATTCGTATTGAAATTGACATATGTGAATTTTCGCTAACCCAATAATGTACATTTCTCCAGTTAGTAAGTACTGAAAGAAATTTGGATTTTTCTCATGCATGTATAGAGCCCAAAGATAGACTTCTAGACGATGTTGGGATGTTGGCTATCACCTAAAGGCAAGTGCTGAACTTTTTGATAGCGATATAGCTGTAAATTCTGTTTTTCTACTATCCTCCACACTGTAGCTTGTGAAAACCTTGTTTGTCTAAAATTACCACAGGTACTGGAGGATGAATTTTGATCTATTAAGTTTAACGTTGCTTCTTAATTTTCCACATTTACTTTCGGTCTACCGCAAATCCGTCTCGGCATTTCACTTTCCGCTAAACTTCTATGCACATTTTGAAATACTCTACTTTCTTCTATTAGGGAAATGTTCGTGATATATCTGAACTGCAAGTCGCGAATTACCATCACAAAGTCCATCCACGTAGTGCATGGCACGGTACTCTCTTCCTGAAAATCTAGCCATTTCCTACAGCTTCAAACTACACAGATTTTTAAGCATTTGATATAATTAAAAGTTTGATGTTTGACATATTTTTCATTGATCTAAGATCAAGACTGGGATTAAGTTATGATGTAACACGAAACTTGAACTCTTGGTATCTCAGTAATTACCAATAGGTCACATAATTATATATGACTATGAATTATGGTAATAGGCCTCCGAATCACCTTATAAACTACTTTAAAATTTAAGACCAATAACTAATACGCTAGCAGTCTTAATTGTAACTACACTTTAAATATCGATTTACTTTTCCTTTAGATTTAGACTTTAGAGGCATACTTTATTACAAGGCACTCCGGTGGTAGTTGATATAGTAGCGACCACTCAGTTGGTTGTTAATATGGCGAAGGCTACGCCAACTATACTCAGTGACATGGAAATCGCAACACCAAGAAGGGGTAGGAATTTTTTGACCAAACTTGGCGGAAACGTTTAACTACTAAAACGTAGCAATTGATTAAAATTTTAAAGAAAAAGAACAAAATATAACATAATTTTTATTAATAATGGGTTGCCCCCCCCTATTGGTTACACACTCCCTCACTCTTCGTGGCATCGATTCTAGCAGATGGTCGATTTCCTATTGAGATATTGTGTTCCAAGCAACCCGTAATTCGTGCTGTAGAGCTTGCAGCGTCTGCGGAGGATGTTCCTCAGTCTTTTCCCCATAAAGTCCCAAACATGCTCGATGGGTGAAAGATCGGGAGATCAGGGGGGGCATGGCAAGAGATTGACATTATCCTCCGCAGATCGATCCATACAACGTCTTGCAATATGGGGACGGGCATTATCCTGCTGGAAAAGCGGGTCTGCCAACTGCCGAAGAAATGGAAGAATATGGGGTTCTACCACCTCATCCACATATCGCTGGGCGTTCATATTGACTCGGATGAATAACAAACGCGCCCTACTCCCATAAGTTATAGCACCCCATACCATAATCCCCACAGTTTGGTGCACATGCCTCGCAACAGAAAATTCAACATTGCGACGTTCCCCACGTGTTCGTCTGACCCTCATACGGCCATCATGCATCCCCAAACAGAATCGGGATTCATCACTGAACACCACCCTATGCCACTCTAGATTCTAGTGCAGTCGCAACCTACACCATTCCAAACGTTGTTGTCGGTGTTGAGCCGTTAGTGGTAACACAAAATGTGACCGAAAGCTTTGATTCTGCGGTAAACCGTTTGAAGGGTTACAGGACGACCATTGATCGGCAATTGATCTGGTACTGGAGAATCGGTCTCTTGTTGCCATAAGTCGAAGATGGCGGTCCTGCACTTCATTTGTTCTTCTTAGCCCCCCGGTTCCTCTTCTGCAACGTTCCTGACCCTCCCTAGTCCATGCCTGATACCAGTGCATGATGGTGGATTGGTTCCGGTTACCACGATTTGCAATTTCTCTGAACGAAAAACCACCTTTGCAGAAACCAACAATAGGACCTCTGTCGAATTCGCTTAATTGGCGGTAATTTCCACGATTGCGTACTCTAGGCATGATCACACCCTCAAAACAAACGATCAAAACCGAAAACAATAAAGAATTGAACATAATCTTGCAAAACATACATCTGATAAAATTGTTAGAAACAACTGGAAGAACTGTCAGATAAGCCATTATCACTTGATCCATATGAATGAAATTTTAATCAATTGCTACCTTTTAGCAGTTAAACGTTTCTGTCAAGTTTGGTCAAAAAATTCCTACCCCTTCTTGGTGTTGCGATTTCCATGTCACTGAGTATATAAATTGATTAATAAATATATTGGTTATTTTGATGAATATGAAGAGTATGATTAAATTTTATTAAAAGCAGTTTTAAGAATTCACATATAGACAATATAGTCTCCATAAAATTTCTAAATTGTATAAATAACAAATAAAACATTTCTTCTGCAGTGTCAAATACTGCTAAAATGCAGATCAATACGTTCAATGTTCATAAGATTTTAGCACGTGCCTGGGATCTACAAAGAAATTTTCTTACAGCCAAAATTTAGAGCGGCGTTTTGCTCTAGATACCAGGATTGGAAGCAACGCCTAATATATACCGTGGCATTTTTTAAATAGCTGTATGCTTACGCATTAAAACAAAATTACTTGCACCAGGAAACAGAAAATTTTCATAAAGTAAGTTTCTTTTCATTTAATATTACTTTCTTAGATATAAAACAATAAAATATCGACACACAATTGTTATACCTCCTTTTGTAAACAAACGATCGTTCCGTGCTACTGCGTGTAATACAAAATTGTTCATATAATCAATATTACATCAATTCAATTACACATGGGAATACAGTACTACCATTTGAACTTTATTAATGCATTATCATTATGCATTAAACATGAACACTTGTCCAACCGTTTCCTTTTCTATTTAATAATAAATTAACATGCTCCGAAGGATATCCATTTGGAAAATTGTGGCGTAAATGTGTGCATGTTTGAACACCAACAATGGTAGTTGGTTCTCAAATTTGTCTAGATTTTTCACCATCTTGCAATGCAATTATTAACCAATGCTTTTAAATAGTTATGTATGTTCCTTTTTTACAAAATTAATTATTTAAGAAGATATTATTTAGATACCTTGGCATGATTGAAGATTTTTGCACTCATCATGTAACTTACACACAAATGCATCACCCCATATCTCATTTATAAGAAATTGTTCTTGATAAAGAATTTAGTTTCCTATTTTTGAAAATCATTCTTCAAGGAAAATTATTTATAAGTATAGTTTCTCACCCCAACCTGGTCTTAATACCAAACACCTCCTCTGGAATTTATGTCGTTCGGGCTCGACTTTATAGCGCAGATTCTCCACGAGGCTAGCTTAGCGCCGCCGAGGAGAAGCATGTTGCAAAGAAGAATGCCCGTGCACAGCGGTTGGACGAAAAAGCTGTTAACCAACGAACGAATAGTTTCTCAATCATACTACGTCATCCTGTCAAAACCCACCATGTTCCGAGATACTTCGAAACAGTTAATGAATATTCAATGGCAATATATTTCTGAAGTGATAGTTACATTTTCATTTTTGGAAAAACATAGACCAATTATGCTCTTCAGCAAAACCACACCAAACAATGATTTTTAAATTATAATCTTGAAAAATACTGATGAGGTTCGGAACATATTCAACAGATAGCGTATGTTACATGTTACACCTACAAAGCGTCTACCACATTTTGTTTCCTTTAAAACTACCACTTTGTCGACAAGGAAATACACCCCTCAGTATCAAGTTGAGTTCGAAAATTAGTTGCAATGTTGTACGGGAACTAACAAGAAAATTTCAAACTCAATACGCGTAACAACATAATATACAGTACTCCGTGGATGGAGTTAACAAGAGGACAAATAGCCCAAATTTACAAAAATAAGAAAAAAAGGCAATCTTCATAAAGTTTTGTTCCAAAAAGATAAGATTCACGACGAGAACATTTTTTGAGTATCCTGTACAAAAAATCAAAGTTTTCTCAATGTGAATCTCTATGAAAAATGACTATTTTTCGTATCTTTGAAAATTGGTACCGTTTATCCTCTTGTCAACCTCATCCGTGGATATACATTTTCACATTTATGGTTACTGAAAACTTTAAACACATTTTGGATATTAGGAGTATATACAAGGTGTACTTAGAACATGGGGTCAAATTTCTATAGTCTGTTGGGGTGACCGAGTAGTTCAAAAAAGTTCAGAAGAAACATATGTCCGAAAATGATTTGATATGGAAGTACATGAGTCGGTAGTTTAGGAGTCAATATTTAGCGTTTTAAATTGAAACACCAGAATTCTTCGACGTGGGATCGGACGCGATAGATCAATTGCGTGGCCTACCAGGTCACCCGATTTCACCCCGCTCGATTTTAATTTATAGATCCACGTGCAAAATATCATTTATGAAGAAGGGGTTGAAACTGAGGTCGAGCTCTGGGAGCGCATTCAAGATTCATTTATACCTATTCATTAAACCTAATTATTAAGCAAGCAAGTAATTTATTAGGCGGACGTTAAAAAGTATTCCTATACCCCATTCACTTGCCACTACCATTTCCTTATATTCAAATTAGGGTACAGTATCTGTCTACTGTAGAAGAAATGGAAGTAATAGACTATACGGCTTTCTTCTGAACATATCTATCTTCTAATTCAAAATAAGATCTATATAAATAATGAGAAATGAAAACTTATGAATGATAATGTACAGATGTTTAAAGAAATTCGATCTGAAAAGCCCTTCTGACTGAACAATTCACCACTGTTTCAACTTAATAGCAGAAACGTGTTATCTGGTTCAGTACTCAGATGAAAGCGGCAATTAAGTAGACGTATTCGCAATGACAATTATAGCAGACGTAGTGGCGCAGAAAGCACTTTATATTTTTACATTGCACATGTTAAGAAGGTATCAGTTCAATGGCAAAGTAGAAGTATTGAAATAGTAATGTCAAAATTTTTTCAAATATTTCGTAAACTTTATTTATGTATAATATTGAAACTTTAGCATTTCCTATTGAATAATGTATTGATTTCGATATATTTATAGCTACAATGTATGTATAGCTATAGTAATATGACTATTTTGAAACAGCATTCCAACTATATCGATCATTTAGAATTTATAAGTAAATGCTCTGTCTGCAGGAACGTTAAATGTTGGAACTTTTATTAAAACGATAATATCATCGAAAAAGAAAATTAATATAACCAATTGTTGTGCCCATGGCCATCATTCGTCCTAAATCCGGGAGGAAAGTATAAGTTTTATTTAATTCCAGAGTTTGTAATAAATCTAGAAAGCAGGATCACCATCATAAAATGTTTCCTTACAACCTTACAATTTTGTTTGGTACATGTGTACTTCCCAATAATATTTTTTATATACACATAACGGTTGTTTATTACTTAATAAAGATTATGCCAGTCATATTATAATTCTTATAGTTATTAATGATATTATTAAAATTATTATATTTTAACTATATACTAATTTAGTATCACATATGCAGGGAATGTGAGTATACAATAAAGAAAAAATAATGCTGTGAACTGAAAGTCCAAAGACAAATCAATACCTTCAAAATAATATATAGTGGAATTTTCCACTAATGCTTTGTTATTACCGACAACAGTTTGTAATTGTACTAAGTAGGTGTTCAACGTCTTCTTTTACAAGGAAACCTTTCTGTAATGAATATTTTTCTATTCGTACCTTCTTATTTAAATAACGCAATCAACGGAAATTGCTTAGTTCAACCAGTTGCGTAATCAAGAGAGGAGTTTTAGGGCTTCAACCTCTTGCATTAAGGTTTGCGACAGCTTCCTGTGCGTACGGATGGTAAACCCTCAAACATATTCAACTGATCAAACCGTTTTTTATTCAAATTACATGATTAAGTGTGTAATATGTGTGAGAAAAGACGTCGATGGCAGGACTTATTTAACTGGGGTTGATGCAGCGGTTGCCAGAGTCCAAAAAATAATCATAACTTATAGTTTATACCATCAAAATAACGGGTGTTCAAAAATAGGAGTCAAATACGCGGGCGGTCTATTTTTTTTGTCGGGAGGTATGTCTTAGCATACTTTCCCAATTCGGCTTGCAACCGTGGGATGCTAAACACCTTCTCTGGAATTTCTGTCCGTCGGATTCGACGTTAAACTGTAGGTCCCCCGTGTTTCTACCTTAGCGCTGAGGAGAAACACGTAGCAGAGAAGAGGCCGATGCCTAGTAGTGGGACTGAAAGGCTGTTGATGATATCTTAGCTTATTGGCATGTATATATAACCTTACAAGTAAACATATAACAAACCACGATTAAATGTCACCTTACACAAGATTAAAATTCTGTTCGACTGCTTTGCATAGATTTACTAAAATTTTAAACAACAAGAATACAATTGCATATTGTGATGTAACTTTCTGTGATCCGTTCCTATAGAAAGATAGAAAGTATATACGATTTTATGACAATAATATTGAGAGAATTCTAATAATACTTTTGTACTGGAGTTTAAAGAATTATTTTTGATTAATTACAGAGGAAAATTGTATATAATAATGAAATGACACGAAATAGTAATTATTGTCTGTCAATACAGCGTTTGACAGTTAGTGTTCAGCCGACAGAGGGATATATATATATATATATATATATATATATATATATATATATTATATAATATACACATTACTTCCAAATATCCGTTATAACTACATAACTATAGCACAACTCCACTATAACTAGACTTTTTGAACTACAAATATTTCCTTGTTATATCATCTACATGTAATATCCAGGAAACTTAAAACACTTATTAGCGGTACTTAAAAAAATAATAACATAGTTAATATTACTAAAAATACATTTGTACAATGTCAAAGATCTTATTTTGACCATTATTTACTTTAAAAGTGTGTACTAGCCGTATGATTATTTTCGAAATGCTGCCACTGCCTGCATTTCAAAGCAAGGCTTTCTTAATTTCTTTGTGTACATTAAGAGGATCCTTGGGATATTAAAGTTGAAGAAATGTTGATCCAAGACAGAATTGCTCCATGAGAAAGTTTTGGTTCCGCCACTGGCTTCCAACTGCTTACAAATTGCGCGGATTATTTTAAATCCTTCAACACCCACTGCATGGAGATTTTTACAACCCACGATTCTAATGAACGACCCTTCTTGTAAATAGGGTTATGTACGTGATATGTTCACGAAAAGGGTATATCAGACAACATTGGAGCCTTAATACCCCATAAAATCGTTTGCGCTGATTTTAGAGTCGCAGATTCTTGGAGTACCAAAGATTAATTGAAATGGAGATTGTAATTGAGTCAATGCCTTTATGTATTTTAGTTTAACGCTAATATGTAAAATGTTAAAAAATACATCTGTCCAATCAAATTGTGATATTTCAAGTGAATAGTTACGCATAGGCGTTGTCACAGAGGTTTAGGACAAAGAATGTATATTAGGCGAGGCATATTAAGTGAGAGCCACATGAAAGTAGTTTCATATTTTATTCAACGAACTCTACAGGTGAAACTATACACACATCGATCGTTAAATATTAAATTCGAAGATGATCAGATGGATCGTTTCTATGGATGAGCACAACCCACGAGCAAAACATGCGAGGCCAGCGTGCAAAGCCACCGTTTCGGTGAAACACTAATATGGAAATGAATATTATTATGTATACAGTATTAAGCAAATGTAAGGAACATATTCGATATTGCTACAAGAAATGTTTATTGACAAAATGTGCTATACAAGACTAATTTGCGGAGATTTAATTTCTTTCTAATTATAATAAAAGTACCGTCATCCAGAATTTTATACATTTGATACTACAGATACGTACGGTTTGGATTTTGTAACTCGTTACTGCTTTAACTTAGACTTATCAGCATCCCTATAGCACCTGTGTAAGTCGTATTTCCATAAAATTGTATGTCCAATAAAGCCATGAATATTATGTATTTGCTGGCTAGTGCTTACTATATGGTATCAAAGGGTATTATTTTTTTGTGATAACAAATTTAATTTTTATTGTTACATTTAAGGCAATACCTTTAATTGAATACCGCGCATTTTTTTAACATGTTATACAATTTCATTAATTTCCATTTCTTACGTCTCAAAAAAGAGAGTAATGGCGAGTAGTTTATGACATTTTTCCTTAAGGAACTCTGGTGATATAGTTCCGTAAGGAATGCTAATTCAAAAATTTAAAAATACGTAGTAATAGTATAACTTTTAAATTTTTTCAAGAAAATGTTAATTCGGGTGACTTGATGGACCTATTTTGATGAAAATTTAAATTTAGACGTTTGTTAAAAGTTCATCATCAAACCGTTCATCTAATTCAATTCAAGTAATGTAGTTTATATAACAGCCGTTAAGCATTAGAACTATAAATTTAAAACGACTCAGGTCTGGACTGTAGGGCGGATGGCCGAGAACCTCCCAATTGCGTTTCGGAAGTCAGGCTTTCATGGGGTCAAGGTGTGTGGTCTTGCGTTGTCGTGCAATAATCTGAGACCTTTCTTCAATATGTCTCTTCGTTTCTGTCACACTGCTTGGTATCGCCCAAAGCAAATGCGATTTCATGGACACAACTTTTTGGAATGTCAGCCAGTAGAGAAATTTCCCGTATTTAAAACCAGCAATCTTTAGTAAGCGTACCGCTCTTTAATTGATTCACATCCATTATCGTCGCAATCTTCTAACTTTGAGTATGTTTCCATCGAAACTAACATTTCTTCATCGCGCCCGAAATTCTGAAACTAAGCCAGGACCACTGGTTACATAGATAGTACCGATGGGCATCTCAATCGCCTGCAAGTGCCAACCTGATCAATGTAAACGTACTTTAGCAATATAACATAAAATGTAAAACGCACCAACTTATATTTGATTTGGAATTTTGCGTTATATATTGAAGCAGCTATAGCTGTATGGAACACGTATTACTAATAAAATATCATGTCAAAAATTCGATAGACCTAACCGAATCCTAAGGGTCATTACTAACACTAATAATGGTCAAGAAAATATTGTTCTTAATTTGAATGAAGATAAATAGATGTAAAATAACAATACTAACAAATTTAGTTTTAAATTGTATATCTTTTGAGAAAATCTATTAGCAGTTTTCCTTTCACTATACTGTTAAATTAAACTATTGAAGCCTGTTGCATAAAATATATTTCATATATTGTATTAACAACGTTTTTCCACGCTATACACTTTTCCGCCAAACAAAAGCAATAAACATAACGTGAAACCAGAAATATGGTAGTAAATGTTAAGCTGCTGACTTTAAGAATATCTATGTGTAAGAGACAGATAGACGAACAAGCTAGTATTCAAAATAACTATCCTAAGGATAATTTTTAGTTTCATGTTATTTTTCTATATGAAATAAATACCTCTGATAGGGAGCCAGTTGCAACGAAATGGGGAATTAACTATACACAATACCCATTTCAAATTAATTAATAATTTTCCTTCTTCCAGGCAAAAGTGTACACTTTCAAAACACTTTCTACATCTGAACTAATATTTACACACTTTAGTTAAGTGCAACTAAGTTTTCTAAACGTTTTCGTTGATGAATTGTGTAATAAGGAAAACATAATTTCAACCATCGAAAACTGGTACAATACCATAGTTATTTCAATACCAATATACAGCAGTGGATACTAAATATAAAACAGCTAAACTAAAATTTTTCGCATCTGTCCACAACATATTGCCAATAAAATTCGGATTTTTCTGATGTTCGTTTTATAGCCATTCGTAGTACCTATCACATACATTACAATTCTGTGGTAATAAGTGTTGCACTTTCGTTTTTCGTAAAAGAGGTAGGCCGTTGTCGTGTACTATCGACTTTGGTATATCTACAATCAGAGAAATAACACCGTTTGATTCTCCTAGGCTCCCATTCGATTAAATCTAACATATTTTCTTCAATATTTGGGTATTACCATAAATGGACGATCACCACCACCTATTTTTAGACCAAAACTTCGTTTCTCTCGTAGTCATTTGTCAGTTTGTTTAATAACTGTGTGTTTTGGATGTCTTCTATTTGGATAGCGTTCAGCGTATAGCCGCTGAATTACAATTACCACCAACCTCTTCAAGAATCCAAATCATGTTAGTGTATTCAGCGAATGTGTATGAGCCGAGTCGCATATGAATTGGACCAAAGAAATATACAATATTATTTTATTTTTCTGAATTAATATTTATTAAACTAATATAACTTCAACAAAGGCAACTAAGTTTATTGGATATTGGATATAGTATTAAAAATAAACAGTAAATATAAAATTATGTCTCGCGCATATCAATTGGACCAAACAGTTACCACTGAGTGGTATTACCATTTCGCTTTAAAACTGCAGCAAATCGTTTTGAAATGGTGCCTACTAATGCTTTGCAGCATTCTGGTTAAAAATTATTCCAAAGATTCTTGATTTTTGCTTTAATTCGGGGATGGTGCGAACTGGAGCAATTCGAAGTGCTTTTTTCATATGATGCCAGCGGGTCTCTATAGACTATAGAGCATATGTAAGGGCTGCTTGAGAGCTATTCCAATACAGGAATTTTCATTTCCTGTAACCATGATGTTACCATTTTAGCAGTGCGGCAAGCTGCGCCGTCATGTCGATATATGTATCGCCCTTCCGGCAGTTGAAACTTATTAATGGAATCTTGTACCGCCAATGAAAAGAAGACTTCAAACTCCTTGTGAGGACATACATCTCCACACCATGACAGATGGTGATGATGACCTTTCTTTTGAGGCAATCTTTGTGATATTCTTCCCCTGTCATTCGTTTAACTCTACTTCGTGCGTCTCCAACACACCCCGAACTTAGATTAGTCTTCCGTATAATTGAGTCCCATTGACGCTTGCAAAAGAAATGGTTTTTAAAATAATAAGTAGAATATATCCCATTTTTTCAGGATACTTTGTAGTATCTTTTGAAATTAGTCTATCAATAGCATCAGCCCATTTGACAGCCAATTCTCGTGAGGAAGTTTAGCGATCTTATTTAATAAGTGCACGAAGAACACGCTCATCTCTTTTTGTAGTCTTCGAAGAACGGCCAGTTTTAACTTTTGTCTCAATATTTGCAGTTTTGTTATTTTGTAAAATTATGTTTCTCACTGTTCCTTGACGAATACTTAAAGTATACAGAAAGTCCATTTTTGGGACCAGCATCAATATGATTTCGTATATCGTTGGATAGCGACCTTCCAAGAACCATTTGACAATTAACTTCTGTCGTTCGGATTCGACGTTATCTGTAGGGCCCTCGTGTTTCTACACTGGCGCTGAAGAAAACACGTGACAGAGAGGAGGCCGATGCCCAGCAGGGGGCGAAAAGGCTGTCAATGAAATGATGGTTCCATATTTCTTTGGTGCAATTCATATGCGACTGGGCTCGTATTCCACCAATGCAAGGGAAACGGAATTTCCAAAAAAGAAGATAAAGCGTATTTGACAAACTGTAAAATGTGAAATTATTATCAGCTTTGCTTAGATTTGCCTTGATGCCATATCTAAATCTCGTATGTTCAACAAAATCACACGATCAAAAATCTATAATTTTAACCTGTGCGGAACTCATTTTTATTGTTAACATCTTAAGTTTATTGATGAAGAACTACTTTCATGGATAATATGTATTAGTTTAGCTTTCTTGTTAAAGTTAGCAGCATTAGAATTTCAAATATCAAAAAGGTGGGGTGAGGAAACTAGCCTGCGAAAAATAAATATTTTAGCTGTTTCGTGTTCAGTATGCACTGCTGAAGAACGCTACCAGACGTTTTATTTCAACTTGTGGGATATCCTGTATACAGTTTGGAACGAAATATTGTATAAAAATGACATACGAGAAACAGAGGATTAAGAACACTGTCAGTTTCTGGGCGAATTAGTATATGTTTCGATTTACATTTCGTAGATAAATTTATAAGCAAGATAACTACATTACAAGAAAATGTCAGAAAACAGTTCGCAATCCATCACATCCACGTCAGTCGCACTCAGAACAGAATAAAAATACAGCGAAAAATTACTTTAGCCGGTTAAGAAAAAAAAAGAATGTAAAGCAGGTAAAACGACTTCTGGATGTTCCTTTGTGCCTTTTTTTCTACTTCATCGAATACAAAGTGGTTGTCAAATTTATCTTTCTATTTTTAGCAAAACCCTCTAACGTGAACGGGGAATGACCGTGACCCAAAAATGTTATCCTCATTTGCTTTTTTCGTAATATTAATGAATAACCATTGTATCCTGGGGGAATTATTCTCTAAATACGTAAGAATTGACAAACAGTCTTTGAATATTTCACTTGTGAAAGTGAAACTTTTGATTGTGGTTTGTAAATGATATTTTCAAACGGCTACAATAATCATTATGGCTAATAAAATGATAAACTAACGGTAAACTAAAAACACTAAACACTATACTGCAAATCACTGTAATTTGAAGAAGAAAAATGCGAATATTAGGAGCAAGGTACATATGAAATGAGCTGACAACCATCAATTACTGTAAAACGTCGGTGTAAAAAACCTGAAGTAAACCCATTAATTATACTCATGAAAGACAGATATCATGACAAATCAAAAAATATGAATGATCGTTTTATTCTCAATATTTCTCAATCGACTTTCTATTATTGTAATAATTCCAGATTCTACCACTCAATTAACATACAGAACACTGTTTTTAATCATTATAATGCAACATTTTATTTTACATACCAACCTAAGCAGTACTACGCAGATTTATAAAAAAAATTCTGGACACTACGTGCCCAAAATTACTCTAGATACTAGCTAAAACCCTACTTTCTAAACTACCGTTAATTAAACATAAAGTTTTTGTTAACAACAAATAGAAATGATAATGATGGTGCTTTAGTAGCCATTTAACATTTACATCTTTGTTCTGAAGAAAAAACATTGATTCTACTTGCTAGCCTAAAAAATGCACTACATCTTATACAAAAAAGGCGGGGATGGCTCAGTTGTAAGAGAGTCAGGCATTGGATGTAGTAAGTCAAACGATTCTCGGTTCGAAATACTCTAAGGGTCAGAAAAAAATTTTGATTCCCCGTGTGTTCGGTACTGGGTCCCGGTTTCTATTTACCATTGGTGATCAAATTTGTAGCACTCCTCGTGTTCCGGCCGCACTACAGGAGTAACAAGGCTCTCCACGCACACGCATTACACCAGGCAGGAAGGCAAGGAAAATCACCGTAGGTTCATTTCGCACAAAAACGGGCCGTTGTAGAGGTAAGTCGGGTTTCGCACCAGAACCTTCAGCCCCTCTTCAACCAGTAAAGGGAATGGATATGGAAAATACCAGGAAAAGTGGATACTGGAATTTCTTGGAAGAAACTGTCCCAGCATTTATCTATAGGGCTCAGGAAAATCATGAAAAATTTTAGTTAGGATACATGGCTCGGGGGTTCGAACACAAGACCTCCCAAATGAAAGGTAGACGCTCTACTGCTGAGCCACCATCCTCGGTTATCACCAGCCAGGTTAAGCGCGGTTACGCACCAACACGGTAACCCGCAGTGTCGGGCTCTGTTGTGCATAACACGAACCAGCTTAGCCTTGCCTCACACCAGCTCGACACTGCTTAAGCGGTAAAAACGAGGATGAGATAAAGATTCAGAATTTTTTTTAAATAATATTTTGCAACATATCGAGTTGCTTTCATACACTCTGTATGGCATATGGTGTTGAGTAAAAAATTATTTAAGTAATTATATTAATATCATAGGCGCCGGTAGATAAGGGTCAAGTTTCTTCGAGAAACAATTAATAATTTTCCGTAATAATAATTAATGGAAAAAGAATGTTGATACCGTATAACAAATACTATTGACCGTTCTTGTACAAAAATGTTCGACTGAACAGTTTTAGCCGAACTATATTTACAAGGAACGTTCTGAAATTTAAGAAAATCTAGAAGGACCATCCATATCGGTAAACATAATTACACTTTGACTCTAACATCAATATTTCGGCTTCAAATTTACAATTTAATTACAGTCGATATTTCGAGTATTAAAAGTGAATGGCATTCAATTCGTCAAAATTTCTGATTTTAAAGACTAAAAGCCCAAAATTATAATTTTAAAACGGGAAGTATTTAATGTTCCTCTTCTTGGGCAGTAGTAGATGAGAATTTTAGTTCGAAATTTACTCCACAATACAGAAGACTGTATAGAAAAACTAATTTTTCCTTTTTTTCTACATTTTCTGTTACTAGCCTATGTTAAAATACACTCAGTTGCAAAAAGAACGGGCCACCTATTTTTTTTACTTATGATAATAGCTTCATTGCTGTAGCCCTTTAGAATAAAGCTTTTGATTCTTTTTCGATTAAAGAGACTATCAGTGTATAGAAAAAGACAGTATATGGTACTTATCAGTTTATTTTATGAACAATAATCAACGAAAATGAATTATCAATGTGTGTGTTTTCACCATTCGACTTGATGCTTAGAGAATCAAGGTGCTTATCTTTTTCAACTGTTTGTGTATTCATTTGTTTGAGATTTACTGTCATTCCCACTGAAGATTTTGTGTTCATTATGGTTTTAAGTGCTGAAGATTGTGCAAAAGTTGTAGCTCTTGTGGAAGATGGACGAAGCCAGCGATATGTGGCCAGAGTACTTGATGTCAGCCGTTCTACCGTCCAAAGAGTACTTGAACGATTTAGAGAGACCGGTAGAAATACACGGAGGTCGGGATGTGGCAGGAAACGAAAAACTACAGCCAACGATGACCGATTTCTCGTTCTTAATACTCTTCGCAATCGTCTCTTCACTTCAGTGGAGACCAGAAATCAACTTAGAGAGGTTCGTAGTACAGATGTAAGTGTATGGACAGTTCGCCGAAGGTTGCAAGAAGTTGGTTTGCAAGCGTGTAGACCAGCAGCTGGACCAAAACTACTCCGACGTCACCGAGTAGCTAGACTCCAATTTGCTCGCGAACATTTGAATTCAACTTTAGAGTATTGTTCTTTTTACCGTCGAGTCTAGGTTCTGCCTACATTCCCCAGATGGAAGAGAACGAGTATGGAGACGAACGGGGGAATGATTCGCGGAGTGTACTTTCAACCCCCGGGTTAGCCATGGAGGAGGTTTGCTGATGGTGTGGGCCGGAATATCGATGGAGGCATGCACCGAATTGGTCGTTATTGATAGAGGGTCGTTGACGGCACAGCAGTATATCGAGGAGATTTTGGCAAATTACGTAGTTCCATTTGCTCCATTTATTGGTAATGGCATTGTCCTGATGCAGGATAACGCAAGACCGCATTCAGCGAGGTGTGTCACTGAATACCTGGAGGAAGTAAGTACAGAAAAACTAAACTGGCCAGCCTGTACGCCAGATGGGAACCCTATAGAACATGTTTGGGACATGTTAGGGAGGCGCGTAAGAAGTCGTGTAATTGCACCAGCCACATTAAACGATCTTCGTATGGCACTTCAAGATGAATGGCAGAATATTCCGCAGAATGATATTCGTGTACTTATTAGTGGTGTGGACTACCGTATGCAAGCAATAGTTAGGGCTAGAGGAGGCAATACGAAGTACTGAAATGTATTTAAGTGTAATTTTCATTCCTAATCTTTGTTAAGTTGACTGTTTGAAAATGTATTTTCTTAATGTTACACTGACATTATCTTGAAATTCTAATTTCAAATAATTATTGTTCATATACACTGATAAGTATTATCCTCTGTCTTTTTCTATACCCCGATAGTCTCTTTAATCGCAAATCATCAACAGTTTTATTGTGCTATAACAATGATGCTATTATCAGAAGTAAAAAAAAATAGGTGGCCCGTTCTTTTTGCACCTGAGTGTATATTATTTCATCAAATATAAACTGATAAGTATTATACTCTGTCTTTTTCTATACCCCGATAGTCTCTTTAATCGCAAATCATCAACAGTTTTATTGTGCTATAACAATGTGCTATAACAATGTGCTATAACAATGATGCTATTATCAGAAGTAAAAAAAATAGGTGGCCCGTTCTTTTTGCACCTGAGTGTATATTATTTCATCAAATATAACACTTTCCCCATTTGATACTATACTATCTTACTTGTTTATGCGTAAACCCCCGGAAAAATTTTAGCCTATCATAAATCAATTATTTCGCTTTCTGTCGTTAAAATAAACGCTTCTGGTTTAAGCGATTAATAATTTAATTAGAAATTTAATGAAAATAAAATTATTTTTATTATTTCCGATTTCGCCGGAAGTAGTTGTAGATCTCTAATCTTAAATAAATTACCTTACTTACACGTAATCGGTACAATTATTAAAATTAAAGTGCATCGTTTGATGAGTTACCGTCAAAAATATCAAGTTATTGAAAAGTTGATTTTTTCTTGGATCGACACTGACTCATTAAATTCTTTTCAATTTCTAAAAGTTCCGAGTCCTTTAATCACATTAATTCTTTAAGGCAAAATACTTAAGTAGATTAATTTTATTTGAGTGTATGCTGACAATTGAACAGGAAATAGTACTTGCACTTAGCGCCCCGAGAACTTTCTCATATCATCTCAAGCAAGGAAAAGGAAATAAGAAAATTGTTTAATTTTAAATTCATTAAAATTCAATCAAATAATTCGCAAGAACTACATTATCATTTAAAAACGCGAACATGCACGTTCTCATCGTGGCGGATGTATGGGGTTAAAGTTCTGAAAATGAAACGTATTTCGATTCAACAATCTAGCACAGCGGTTCTTAACTGCGATAGCGTAAGGATTCGGTTAAAAAAACTGCTTGCAGATTTTATTCACTTTAAAACTATACAGCAATTATGCTTTTATTTTAAAATGCGACTTTAGTGAAAGCCACCTGAAGTAAACTTTATGAGAAACTTTGGTCACTTTAATAATGTAAATATCATTTGCTTCTGTTATCATATCTTTTTATATTTATTATTTTGGCAAATATTTTAGATTTATAAGCCAATAAATCAGATAAAATAGTTTTTGGTGTGAAAAAATTATTATTTTCGAACCTATTACTGTACTAAATAATAAGTTCGCAAACTCAATGTAGAAATGCCCCGATTTAACTATCAAAAATACCTAAACAAGAAAAGTTTAAAAATGAGACATCTATTGCTATTACTCTAACTATGGGGTATTAAAGTTTTGTTTTAGTGAAAGTAAACCTCCATAATGTCCAACCTATATCAGTCTTGTAGACTTTAATACATCGCATTTGGCAGACAAGCCCAACTCCTAACTTTTAAATAGTCCCCAGTCAAAATCTTGCAGTAATTGACTTATATGCATGTAGTTTAGTTAGTGCTGACTAAAAGAAGCTGTAGTTATAAGCTTATATCCATTAACCTCGATGTAAACAAAAAGTTTGTTATGGAAAGTATTAATTAAGCGATCCTTCTGCATAAAGTCGTATGGTATCTAACATTTCCATTACATCTTCAGCCCGTGCATAAACCAGCGCCATCTCCTGTACAGAACTAGAAACTGTGCATTCACAAAAATAGTCTTCAAATAAAGAAAACAACACTGAAACAGAAATACGAAGAAGAATTATACTGGCCAACAGATCTTACTATGGGCTCCAAGCAAGTATAAACTGTCACAATATATCCCGGAAAACTAAGACCAAGATTTACAAAACGCTCATAAGGCCAGTGCTACTGTATGGATCAGAAACCTGGACACTTAGCAAAAATGAAGAGAGCCTGCTAGGTTGCTTTGAAAGGAAAATCCTAAGGAAGGTATATGGCCCAATCAACGAGAACAACTTATGGTGTAGAAGATACAATTATGAGTTATACCAATTATACGAGGATACTGATATCATCAAGACCATCAAGATCGGGCGACTCCGATGGATAAGGCATATTGTAAGAATGGAAGACGATGATCCGGTTAAGAAAATAACCTTCAACAAACCCGAAGGCAGAAGACCAGTAGGGCGCCCGCGAACAAGATATTTAGATGCGCTGGAGAAATATCTTAGAACGATTGGAATTCGTAACTGGAAGGCGAAAGCACGGAACCGATCAGAATGGAGACGAACCCTAAAGCTTGCCAAGGCCTGTAATGGGCTGTAGCGCAATTTGAAGTTGATGAACCACAGATCCCTAAAATGAAATACAGTGTGTTCCAGATTAAGTAGGCTACCATGGGTATCTTATTATTAAAGACAAGAGATATGTTTAGATGGGCAAAGTTGTGCAGTTTTGAGTGCTGAATCAGATTCAGAATTAAAATTATAAATTCCGAACAGTTTAGAAATTATTCTCATCAAACTGAAAAACGTAAAAGTTATTTGATTTGATTAGGCACACTTATAAATAACGTCTAAATAAAATTCAAAATTGCGGTTTTCGAGATATTGGTAACAACTTTCCAATGTTAAATACAAAAAATATTTTTTACTCTTTTCAACGATCTATTTTTTTTTTAAATTTTATTCAAGTCAGTTCAGCATACATTTGCTATTCATGACTCAGTTATACAAATTCTTAAACTAATACTACAGAGTGAGGTCAGCATGCCTCTTAATAAATTAAGTTTCAATATTTTGCCACACAGCCTGTTAGATATTATTCACTGATTGATTGTTATTGATTTTTATTAACGTTCACAGTAGATCCTGTGGGAGTCTTCTTTTTAGTCTTTGATGTTGATTTATCTGGCCGAGGTTGTAAAACAACAAAAAAAATTATTGAAGATATTAATAATTTTAAATCAAGTAAGCATACGCACGTTTAGTTTACTTTGGAACTTACGGAATCTGAATCAGCACTAAAAACTGCACAACTTTGACCATTTAAACAAATCTCTATCTTTAATAATAAGACAGATACCAATGGTAGCCTACTCAATCTGGTACCTTGTAAACTAAGCGTTTGCGGGTAAATGTTTATATGAGGTTTTTTGATTGTCTTGTTGTGTTGAATCTATGCGTGGAATTTAATCCCCATAGTACGAAGTTTCTAAATTTTCACAACAACTCGATTTTTCATAAAAATTGAATTAACTGAAAAACCGACGAGTTTATCTACTATTAACAGAAGTACTTTTTTCGGATATTTTTGCATTGCAAATAAAAGTGTTTTGTCAAAAATAAGAACAACAGTATAATTTAAAATATATTGCAGAAAAGAGTACCTGATTCTCCTACTGGAGACGCCTCTGGTATATTTATTACAACGACACTTAGCTCTAATCTGCAACCTTGGTGAGTAACGTAAGCACATAAAATTTCAAAATACTCGTGTAACTATTACCAGAATTATATGCAGAAAAGTGATCGGACAAGTTTCACTTTAGAAGGCTGTAACTCCGTAACCGTACACATTTGTATAAGGCAATTTTGCGTATATTGTATTCTTTTGGTGTGAACATTCACTGCTTAAAATATTTGCATAGCTATTAAAGTCACCTTGTATATTAGAATATTCTTAAAAACGTGCATTTGTATTTATATTGTGAGCAAATGTCACATTGGTAAGTTAACATTTAGGGCAAACTGTTTTAGTTGGAACACCCTGCATAAAATATTTTATCTTCTCGCTATGATCGGATTCGCATACAAACAGCTGTTTTATATTTCAATATAACTAGTATTGTATTTATCATTATTATCATTTATTTTGAACCGTTATTAGCATTCTGCAGAGTTTATAAGCCATGTTAGTTCGTATATATTTTACTCTGGGATATTTGATATGCCGCAATTGCTGTCACGTTTTAAACCCTTGATGATAAAAGTAATACATTGTTGTCATGAACTACACTTTTCAATTTGTATCAAAATGACATTTTATAATTCGGATCATTATTTTTAATGATTTCACTACATTTACTATTTTATTAACAAATAAAATATGCCGAAATCTAACTTATAAACTTTTTAAATGCTCATTCAGTGTGTGCTAATCACTTAAATATTTGATATTATGGATTAACACCGTGAAGCCTTGTCCAAACCAAACGCACCGCGCTGCGCTGCGCAGCGCAGAATGGTGTGGAACAGTGGTGTGGAACAGTGCTATGCAGCTGATTTTGATGACAAACCGTGCAAATACGAGCCAGTTTGCTCTACTTCGTACAACAGTAAACACGATCCGCTTAGTGTTTGTACATTACATTGGACGGTATTCTAGAAAACTTGCGCGGGAATTACTGCATGAATGTGTGTGTGTGTGTGTGTGTGAAAGTGTCCTATAATTTAAATAAAAATAAATGCTGCATGGAACCATCAACAAATTCAAAAACTAATTGGTTTATATACGCAAAAAACTATTTTTTAGGATTCTAACGAAAATAATTGTCTCAAAACAATATAAAAAAATGTTCACTCTCCATATTCACCTGCGCGCGGGCCAGTTGGAACATCAGTGATCAACACATTGTTGCTTTAAACATTCAGCGCCGTTCTATACCGCGCGGCAAGGTTGGTTGGACAAGGCTTTACATATTGATGTTCTCGCGGCGATTGCTGCACTACGTGTAACGTAATAGAAATACAACTGGACAGTGTATAACTCACCCTTCTTACTGGGATTGGTACATCCACCAATTTCATCTGTATGCAATGCACGCGTTTAAGTCTCCCTTCTGTTGAAGCGTGTTTATGCATGTACATGAAAAATAAACAAATTTGGTATTTTAAAAATACCGTAATGTGTACAAGAACTAAAAAGTAAAAGGTTTTTAGAGAGTAAGTGGAATTTGCAGTTCAGGTACATAACATAATTAACTTGCTTTTTGTCTGTTTTTTTACTATCTCCAATATTTATCCACTTAGAAATCGCACCGTTTACGAAGGCAACTACACGCCGCTAATGTAACATTCAGGCGTACGTCAGCACAATATTCCGCGTAATGGTCAATATTATCTAAAGTGATGCTCTGCAATCTTGTTTCGTCTGTTGTAGATGAACTACAACGATATTATCGACTTTCACTTTTGTTTACAACTTACAATGAAATGCATGTTTTCTCTATCATAATTTTAATATCATAAAATAAACAATTCAAGATTTCTATAAAAATATGCATAAATGTAATTGTAAATTAGATGCTTCCAATGAGTAGTAATTTAACATTAATTAATAATATGATTATGATAGTCCCTTTGTCATTATTGGCATATATTGGCATCCCGTAAATGGTAAGCGATAACGGTTTAAGCCAACAAAAATATTTGTTGGGCATTACAAGCAAGCATTACTAAGTAGCTATTCACCTAGAAATTTTACTTGGTCTTCTGTAGAGACTGATAAAACCTATATTTTCAGTTGTGGTTTTTGGTAGATAAGTACTATCGCTAATACCACAAAGTGATTATACCTTTATTTAGCTAATCTTTTACGTTGAACGTTAAAAACTGTTCCCAATTTAAAGATATTGACGTCGATTTTGTTTTTTAAATGAGTGTCGAGAGTATTTATGCAAATCCAAGGTTAGAGCTCGGTATACCGTTTTTGTGATATAAGATTTAAAACATTTATTTTTACAGTTGAGTTACGGGCAAAAACCATTTTTTGTAGTAGACTGCCAAGAATTAGTTTTTTTATAGTAAGCTAGTAAACGGAACAAGTTTCCATTGAGTTTTTTTGGTTTATTTTCGGTAATTAATCAGTTATAAAAAATCCAACAGAAATTGCGAATTGGCCTGCGAAATCTTCAGGTTTAAACCCTACTAATGTTGTCCTTTGGTGTTAGAAAATGACTTGTATGATTAATACTAATTGTTCTCCAAGTTTTTTTAAGGACTTCGAGCCGGGCTGTCGTGAAGTGTAGACGCGTCTAGCAGCGCTCCGCTTAAGGGTTTAAAAAAATAGCTGCAAATAAGTTTATTTAGTGGATCTTTGGGGTACATACCCGCGTTTAGTGCGTGGGGAAATCGCCAAGCGGGTGTAGTGAGGGTGTATAAACAATCAAGTGCACCTGCGATCACCTGCTCTATCAGCTGACCGATCAAACAGCTGAAAAGACAGCAAGAACGATGGAGCAAGTAGAAGAAAGTAGAAAAAAGCTAAGTGATCAAGTAGTCTTGTATTGTAGCCTAGTCGGATCTAATATATATAATTAAATCAAAACGGGGAATATTGTAACAAGTGCATGAAAGTGCAGTATAAGGTGACAGGGAACTTGGGCCAAATTACCAAGAAAGTAAGGGGCACTTTTAGTAAATAGGTCGATTTTGAACTCATGGAATTAAGTAAAATTTGATTCCGGATTTTCATTGCGTGTAAAACTATTGCATTTCATGGTGAATCAGATAGAGTTCATAAATTCGCACTGGGGTAGGCAATTGTAACCTCTTATCGTAATAAATGAATTGTAAACGTTAATCTCATTCTATCTAATTTTATTTACTTAATCGTATTTTGTTTTATTTTATTTTATATTAATTTTAATTTCATTCAGAGACCGCAAATTAGGTAGGTCCGATATCTAACATTACCGGAAGCGGTCAAGCAGAACCAGTAATATTAGAAGGTAGGAAGATACACACGGAAAACTATACAACAGCACATCCACGGCAATTATCAAAAGCAGGAAACACAATACCGGCCATGGAACAGGAACCAGTATTTACGGACAGACACAAACTGACGGTGTGGAAAATTCCAGGAGATGGAAACTGTTTTTCACCTCGATAGCAGATCAAAACACAGGGGGCACAGCATCGCGGGAACAGCTCAAACAGGAAACTTTCAACATAAGAAAAAAAATCGTGTCATACATCAGAGAAAATCTACAAAATTTCCAATTGCAACTGAAGGAAAATGTAAGAAATCTGGCTCCGCGCTACAATAATCTGGATCATGCCTACGGTCCAGCACTACAAATAAAAGCCTACTTAGAAGACCTAGGGGAAGAGGGGATTTGGGGAAGACCCGAATCAATAGCAGCAGCAGCAGAAATACTTAAGGCGTCAATAGAAATACACTACGAAGCAGGTCCGACCTCCACAAGGAATTCTAGAAGGGAAAACAATAATTAAACGGCTCACTACATCAAGAATTAAATACTGGGCACATATTCTAAGAAGACCTGCCAACCATTCTCTACAACAAGCGTATGCCATGCAAACAGAAGAAAAGAAGATCGGAAGACCATGCTACACGTGGAATACATCATTGGAGAGGAACATCCAAAACACCGGCATACCTAAAGAGACATGGGAGGATTGGGCACGAAGAAAAGAGAATATCCGAAGAGAGGTAAGAAGAGTATACGCACTGATTGAAGAATCCGATCAAGAATCTTCTGAAGAAGAACAGGACAACGAAGAAGAAGAAGCAGTAAGAGGGTGAGGAAGGAGAAAACAAAGGAGAAGGAATGAAACAAGTACCAGTGGGAAAGAAAACGATGAACTCCGAGGCGACAACTGCAGAGGGGAAGGCTGAAAAAGAAGGAAGAAGAATCGAGAGTGGACATTACAATTAAGGGGAAAATACGATTTGGGGTTAATACTAGTTATTAGGAAACTAAGATAGATGGAAACTGTTACCTTAGAACAATAGATAGATAAGACATACGAACAATGTGAAACTTTTTTTTTTCTATTTAATTTTGCTTTCGATTTGCAAATTATAACATCATTACAATAAGCAAAAGTGATGTGTAGTAATAATGACATAAATTTACATGAGAGTTTGGGTCCAGTGACCTTAAACCCTTTTACTTAAAACTATTTACAGCTTAATCTATGACTTAAATAATTACTACTTTAAAATCTATGTCCAGGGGCTTATATGTATTTAGTCGTTGATTGTTTTCACTATTGTCTAGGAGGTTTAAGGCTAAGGTATTATGGTGATGTTCCAATTTGTTTAGATGTTTTTCACTACACCTACTTATTGTTTGTTTCACTGTATCAGCTATCAGATCACTCAAAATGTCAACATTTCTAACGAAGTAAAGGGCGTCACACATAGCAACGTAGCACTTTTGCCTGGAATCTTTCTATGATTTCGATGCTGGTGTTTGCTGCCGCGCCCCACAGCTGACTGCCGTATGTCCAGATTGGTTTAAATGCAAACGTGAAACTTTGATACCAAAGTTTATTAGGGTCAAATGCATAATCGCGTAACGGTCCCAGTTACGTACTCAACAACCCATTGATGCGTATTTTACTAACTACCCGGTGTTGCAGCAGCGGTGCCTTGTGGTAACATTGCAGGCATGCTAACGCGGTGTGACACTCCACCCGATCCCACCCTATCCCATAAAATCCTTCCCACCTACTGGCATGGGGTGGGCCTGGCGTAATCTAGAGTGACCCTCGAGTCAGCTCCATGTCAGAAGATGATGATGATGTTCTCAAAGTTTTTTTTAAATACCACAAAAAGCATTTATACTTTGAAAATAAAGCACAATTTGGAATTACTTGTGTGTTGTTTCAAAATTCTTTTCGCTTTCCGTAAACATACAAATCCTGCTTGATGTAATAGAACGTGGAAAGATAGCTGCATTGTAGAGGAGTACTACGCAAATAATACTAAAACTAACAAAATTTTGTACTGTTATATCTACTACCGTAAATTTCTTAATAGTTCTGATCATCTCGTATTTTTATGGACTACCATTAATAAACGGTATTTGATTTAAAACTTTCGTTATGTTACGATGAAACGCAGCAAATGAGGTAACATCGTTTTAGTAAAGAAATATAATAAATATTATTACTATTTCAATGTAATTCAAGATATTGTATTTCCTTTGATAACGTTTTAAACACGCAAATACGTATTAGTCGAATGAATTCGGTAACAAAGCCAAACAAAAATACAGATTTTCAGTCTCTATTGAAAATTAGTAGTAATTACTAGTATTTTCAAGGTGCTAAATAGTTCTTTTGTATCAACCGACTGCATATCTGTTAGCACGCTGAGAGGACGCTATCAAGAACATCCTGTATACATAGCTAGCACTAGTCAATTTATATTCACGCTCTGCTCGACGCGCCATAATGATAATAATAAATCGATAATTAATTATGCCTACAAAATTATTCTAGTAGCGTTGAACAATTGCTTTTTTTCCAAGTACATGCTTCCATTCACAGTAATGATTTCAATGAGAAATATCGTTACTTTCTAAATCGTTTTAATTTAAAAAATCATAAAAAAGTTCATAAATATATAAATTTCTTGGAACTTTTTTGGCTTGTTCTTCTGCTTGAATTAAATCTCTCCACAATTGCCGATAATTTCAATAAAAATATTACAAGACCATTAAGAAAGTGGACACGTGGCAAATAATCTTTTCTAAGATATAAATAAATGTTTGATAATCAGTTGTAACTGCTATGTTTTATTCTTACTTTGAATTTGAAACAATAAAATAGCATCAAATACGCAAATTCTACATTTTAAACTATTAGGTTAGTGCACCGCCAAAAATACGCAGTGACACGTGTGGGACGCCGGTTTTCTGCATTTAAATTTACAGTTTCCACAGAGCGAGTAAAAACGAAAAGTCGCTACAAAGTCAATTAAACTTTTTGTTGTTTTAATGTGCATTATCATACAGTCTGTTCATTTGAACAGTCTACAATAGTTAACATTTTTTTAAGCAGTTATGAATTCGGTAAGATAATCAGAATTGTAGTATTTTTAGTACTGAATCAAGATACAATTAAAGAAACAAAAGAATATGTCATTGTAGATAAAATTCCATTTATAAGTTTTTCTATGTGATGACGCACCTTGTATATCTTTGCATTTCATCGATTTGCTCTAGCTAAAAATACTTACAAAGCAGCCTACGAAAGAAGTTACAAATAATTCATATCTATTCAAATAACATTTGTACCTACTATAATATCCTGTTTTCATTAATAGAACTTTTGATTTTTATTTCAGTTCCCACTGGTTTAAATAAATGCTTTTAAATGCAGTACCAAGAAACCTCTTTGGTGAAATACTGCAGCATGCTACATAACCTATTAGTAAATTATAAATTAAATGGTAGTGAAACATTATATTATCGGAAATTGTTCCAATTTGTTTAAATGGGGGATGATACAGTTCATGGGGGCTAAAAAACTATATTTTTGAAATTAGTCTGAGTTTGTTTGTACGAGTATAAGAGTGCGTAAAATCGATTCGCCTTCAAGCAATCATAATTATGTTGCAGGTGTGTTTATAAAACATTAATCATATTCTATAACCTTACTTTAGGTACTTATATTTGTTTCGGATTCTCTTTGTAATTTATTATACCTTGGTAAAAACATTAGACGAACGCTTTTTTAGGGCTCCATAACTTTATTAAAGGTGAACTTAATGTAAATGAAGTTAAACATATTTGAAATGCCAGTATCTTTGTCGTATAAATGAACAAAAACGAAACTGAACTCCTAAATTACTGTTAAATTACACTTAACAATTTAAAGAAAATACGAAAAACAGAGTGCAATTAAGACATTCGCATATGGGTTGGAGACCAATGGAACCTAACAACAATGATAAGTGCATATAAGTGTATCCATTTTATGTACGTTGAAGGAAAATTAGGCATCTTACCGAGGTACAACCCGCTTGTGATGTTTTTCTGGTTGAGAATAGTGAAGCATTTCAACAAGAGAGAAATTTTCACCTTCACAGAGAGATCGGTCAATACAAAAGACGGATTTGGCAAGGCCGCAAACGAAAAACGACCCCAAATCAAGACAGCTTTTTAACTGTTTCTTTGCTGCATCAGCGTACCTTCACAGTTAAAGATCTTAGAAGCGAGCTCACAGTGGCATGTCGGGTAGATGTTTCCGATCAGACTGTTAGGAACAGGTTGAGGAAAATATACTTGAGACACAGAAGTCTTAACAAGACGCCACACAGTAGTCCGTATACACTTTATTCGCCAATATTATAATCACAATTAAGCAAAATTAGTCCATTTCTGGGTTTCGGCGTGCCGACATTTATTTTTCCCGTTCTTGGTCTCTAGTCAATTAGTTATCTTGACCACCCATTATCCCCTGTTCTTGCTATATGATCGGCCTAGTTCCACTTTAGTTGCACTACTCTCGCACTACCTCTACTACTCTTGTTTGCTCTATGATCCATTCATTGAGTTTCTGATCGGCGACAACGTTAAAGGGAGCAAACAGAGGTTAATATTTATCTGCCAAAGCAAAGCGAGAAAACGGCACCGTTTCTCACAGTAGCATTGAATTCTGTTTGTAATTTTGATTTTTTAAACGATAAGCACGTAAACGAGATGTCTTTAATTAAATTACAGGACCAATTATCAACCCCCGTACACTAAGTTGCACTTCTTACATAACGTGTGATCACCACAGAACTCTCAAGGCGACTCTCTTGTTTTTAAGCAGCTTCAAACAGACAGACGTACAGTTCTCAAAATTAACCGAAATACACACCATTCAAGGGCATGATTTAAAGAAATTAAGTTGCCGTAGATCAAACACGTTTCAGTAATAATATTATGCGATAACGAAAGGTGACCTACGATGCTTTGTTTAGAAAGTAAAATAAAGAAATGAATTTAACAATTCCAAGAATTTGAAAGGAAATCGGATGAACGTCACAATGGATCTAGCTGCGTTAAGCCAAGACATGAACCCTATCGAGCATGTCTGGAACAGGCCAGACGGACGTGTTCACAGATTCGCAATTGTACATCACACCATCCAGCAGCTACCACAGACCCTAATCAAAGAATGGAAAAGAATATTCCAGGAAGACTGTTGTAGACTCGCCCGCAGCGTGTTACGGAGATATCCAGAAGTTATTCCTTCTAGAAGAGGGTATATAATATTATTAAGTCCGTTACGCAAACGATGTAACATGATTCATCGGGGATGATAGTCCATTCTCCACTTTGTTTTTTATGATCATCGTTGGTCTTCAGCCCACTGGCTGGTTGGTTGCAGTGTTCCATTCTTAGCTTTTTACACATTTTCTCTTAATTTCTCTGTACCTGGTACAGCCCGTGCCCTGCATTAGTTGATTTATACAGGGTGCTAATGAATACGTATTACAAATTTATAGGTAGGAAGAGAATTCAAAATAGACAAACTTTTATTAAAAAAAAAAACTCATATAACACTGATACTGAATGTTGTTTAATTGGGCTGTACCTTTATCCACATTGTCTAACCGGCCTCATTTACTTGACTTTCTTGAAAGAAATATTGCCAGAATTGTTGGAAGAAGTACCATTGGAGATTTGTCAACAGATGTACCTGCAGCATGATGGTGCGCCAGCACACTTATCGCTTACTCCCCGAACATAGCTCCTCTAGATTTTGTTTATGTGGCCAAATCTCTGAAGATCTACTAAGCACGTATTCTACCTGCAGCGTAAAAAATTCAAACAACACCTGGCACTGTTAAAAGAGTATACTAAAATATGCGTCGGAGGTGCAATATTTGCATCGAAGTTGGTTGTCGCTATTTTCAGCAATTATTGTAGTGTTTGGCAAATAAATAAAATTATTATGAGCATTACTTGTAGAGTTTGACTATTATGAGCATTACTCCTAAGTCCAGTCTTAGCTCGAAAACGGTGCGTTTCTGGATATGAGTATCTTATCAAAAGTTAGTCTATTTTGAATACCCTACATGCCCTGTAAATTTGTAACAAATATTTCTTAACAGCCTGTATGTTGTAGTCTGGGCCTTTCCCTTGCTATTTTTCATCAATTTAACTTAATATTGTAGTTAATAGTCCCCGTTCTTTAATTATATGTCCAATGAAACTGCTTCTTCTTCTCCATATTCGTCTCTATAGGTGTCTGTCTTCTCCAGCTCTTCTCAAAACTTCTTCATTACTTATTCTCTCTGCCCAGCTTACTTTCAGTAGTCTTCTAGGCTTGTTGTTTGTATTTGATTGAAACTGTAAAGTATTGGTTAAGAGTAGCTAGAATTTGTTTTGTCAATTTGATTGATTAAAATATATGCTTTTTAGACATTTTTAGTGTCACTTGCATAACTTTTTCTTTTAAAACATTAGTGTGATTTATACACTTCGTTTCATATGAAATGCACCACCTATTAAAAATAAAGTTGCGGGTTTGAAACTTTGCTAAAATAATGTTTCATTATTGCATATGAAATGATCAGGTTTTCATAAAAAAAGATTCACAATTTTATTATAAGAAGACAATAATAACAACGAAAACAAAATTCATAATGTGTAACATCGCCATAAATAGCAATGCAAGCATTTACTCGTCTTGGCATGCTTTCTATCAAGTGGTCTATGTTCCCCTGGAGTATCTTGTTCCATATAACCTCAAGTTGGTGTCTCAGCACGTCTAAGTTGTTAGGAGCTCTTGGCAATAATCTTAGTCTCCGGCCCATCATGTCCCAAAGATGTTCGATCGGCGATTAGTCCGGTGATCGTGCAGGCCAGGGCAACATTTGCAATTGTGCTTGTTGGAGGTACGTTATGGTAATGATTGCAGTGTGTGGACGTGCGCTATCCTGTTGGAAAATACTGTTTGGCAACGTCTGCATGAATGGTAACACCGGTTTCAGGATATAATGAATATGGCGATGAGCATTTAAGGTGCACGGGACGAATACAATAGGTGATCTTCTACCGAAACAAATCGCACCCCAAACCATAACTCCAGGTGTTAAAGCTGTATGGCGTCTTTCAACAAACTCTAGATTTCGTCTTTCTCCTCCATATCGACGTACTTTTCTACGGCCGTCATTTGCCCACAAATAAAATCTTGATTCGTCACTGAAGACAATGTCGTTCCGTTGCTGATTCCAATGCTGCCACTCTTGACACCAAGTAAGCCTAACAGCCTTATGATGTGCATTTAAAGAGAGCTGTTGGAATGGACGGTAAGATCGCAGTCCAAAAGAAGAGATTCTTCTGTAAATTGTTGTCATTGACACGCGGCGTAGAACTCGCATCCAGTCTACAGCAACAGACCTTGTTGTAGTCATTCTTCGAAGAAGTCGATCTTCACGAATATTGCTGTTACGTGGAGGTCTACCAGCTGGACGATGTCGCTGAATGCCTTCTTCTGACCAAGCAGACCATATCTGTGCAACCGTAGTGTGGTCCTGATTTTCCCTTCTACCAATTTCACGAAAAGAAAGTCCAGCTTCTTTCATGCCGATAATTCGACCTCTATCAAAATCGGAAATGTGTTTAAAATTTCTACGTTGTCTTACTGGAGTCATTTTAAAACATAAATTCTGTCACAAAATGTAACAAAATTTCGAAACAACTAATTAATGTTACTGCACTATAGATATTGTTTTGTTTCTAAGCAACAAGTTGATGAGAGACAGTAGACGAACACCACAACCACTTGATTTTTTTAATGGAAATAGTGATCATTTCATACGCAATAATAAAACATTATTTTAGCAAATTTTCAAACACGTAACTTTATTTTTAATGGATGGTGCGTTTTATATGAAGCTGAGCGTAGATGCGTTCTCATAATTGTTTTGAGCAGTGTACTTGAACTATAATGTGATGTAATTTTGTTGTGATTACACAGGTCCTTCTATAAATCATACTGATAACTTGAAATCTAGATCATTATTTAACAATCATTTGTCGATAATCACAATATACACCTTCATTCTTAACCTTTAAAAATCATTAATATATTATTTTTTTCAACAATCAATGTTTGATAGGATTTTCAAGTCTAAATATACTTTAATGTGTCTAGGTAGTTTGGATTTGCTTAGTAATCCTGGTTTAGATCGCAATTTATTAATAACGTATTTGTTTCTGTGTTAATTATTGCTTTTGCACACTTCTTTTAATTCTGAAAAATGTTATTAGATATATTTCTGAAATATTGTTTCTGGAAATAAAATTTGATGGTGTAAATGTGTATTTGGATGATTAAGTAAGACACGCAACTTAGTTAAAAAGTCAAAGCATTTTACGGTACATCTCGAGAAAACAAATTGTAAGATTTATAATTTTTCAAGTGTGTAATTGTTTGTAGAATTGCCGAATTACCTATATGTATGGCGTAGACACAAAATTGATTAATAAAAATCATTTACCCTCTCCAGATCTGTTATTGAAAAATACAATTCAGAAAAGAGTAAGGTCTCCTTAATTTAGATTAACTAGCTGAGACCGTAGGCTACACACAACGCTTCTTTCAAAGAATAACATGAAAATGTGATCATTGTTATTATAAACATCATTGTTGGTACGACCAATCATAATTATTAACTGTTATAGTTTTATACATGCATAACCGCATAACAAACGTCATATTTGGCCCTCTGTTAAAATCGCAGGTAAATGCTGTTCCATGAAGGCTGGTTTGTAATGCGAGTTAACTGCGAGTGCGTGTCAATAATACAAACATACCGCATAAAACTAATTTTCTTAATTATAACGATAAGTATACTGCTTGCGAATATGGACATTTCAGTAAATTCGGCAAGGGACGCATAAAAGTTTGGCTTGTGGCAGCGCGAGGTTTAGCGAAGCGAAAATTTAAGACAGGTGAAAGGGATACGAATATGATTATGAAACAGTAACTCCCGAAGTTTTAAAAATGAAAATATGAAAATGTTTTTATAAACGAAAATTCTAAGTTTTTACTGCTACTTTTAATTAATTTACTGTATTTTGCTTTATTTAAATTTCGAAATCGAAAATGTTTTACGTTCTTGGACAGCTAGCTTGAAGTCGCCATCAGAATATAAAACAAAAATATACTATTTCTGCTTCAAAGCTTTGGTTAAAAAAGCTTTTTCGTTCACAGTGTACATATCTTATATTCTAATATTATTTCTGTTACCCTATAATAACGCTTTTATCCATAACACATTAAATTGCAAATACATATACTATTTTGTCAACAGACAACCATTCTCCATAAATAAGTTATAGCTACATATGTATACCGGTCATTGTAAATTGAATATTATTAGTTCCAGTAATAAGCGTACCATTAGTCGAATGTCGTTATTATACTTACAATTCACTTTTTATATATTTATTTGCATTTGACGTACTTAATGCTCTATTATTCATTGTTAAGGTACACGTGGTAGATAAACAAGAATTGAATTTAAGTGATTATAGTTGTTTCCATAGAAACTCACTAACCTGAC
Organism: Limonius californicus; assembly: GCA_014611495.1. Taxonomy (NCBI): domain Eukaryota; kingdom Metazoa; phylum Arthropoda; class Insecta; order Coleoptera; family Elateridae; genus Limonius; species Limonius californicus. The sequence continues at coordinate 24,225 of JABXWE010000295.1, read as the reverse complement.
TAACCTATATGACTTATCAGTTATAAGGCGAGTAAATAATAAAATTAAACCATATTATATTCTACTTCCACGCAAAATATTTAACAAACTTGGAAGGAAATAATATAAATGAATCCAAAGTAATTAGGCAAAGCTTCATTCCTTTACATAAAGAACAATAAATACAAATAAGCGACAGTACAATATTTCGCAAAGCAACTCTTTTTGAAAAACTTGGAGTAAACAATATAAACCAAAATAAGTAATTAGACCAAGTGTAACTTCTTGTTCTAGAAGAAGCTTTTCAAAAAGGACGTATTTTTATTTTCATGCGTTTGTGCCCGTTTTCAAGTAAACAGGAAGCAGTTTTCGCAATTAACAAATCTATACAGTTCTGATTTAACTACTTGGATAATTTGTAGCATCGATCGATGTATAATAATAATTAAAGGTCGTGCAATATGTTACTGAGCGATTTAATAAACGTCAAGCTGACCGGAAAATGTTTTTCTAGCAGCAGTTAAAGCGTTATGTTAAAAACAGCAAAGTACTTTACGGGGTGTTTGAAGAAATCGTTGGTTACGAATTAAGAGAGAACATAATCATACACGCTTCAAAGTATCGCAAAGATATTTGCAAATAATTAAAATTATCGTTATATGTTCTGTTCTTTTAGTATTATACCATATTTAAATTATTTAAAAATATCCTAGATAATTTTAAATAAGCAATTAAAAAATATTTCTTGAGATATTATTTTTAATATTGATATATGTATTTATAAATCAATATTTTTATTTAAATAATTATTTATATGGGGCCTCGGTGGTCTAGCGCCGGAACGCGTTGCCACTCGAGGTCACCTGAATTGCGGTCGTTCCGGTTTCGAATCTAAGCCGGGGCGACCGCATTTCAGTTAGTTAAGTTTAGGGTGCATCCTGCATGAATGTTTAGTGTGTAAGGGACGCCCGCACCCCCTGACGTAATGCAAAAGCGGTTCCGGGGGTGGGGGAACGGTAGTATGAATGAATGACAAACAAAAAAAATTATTTATATTCAAATACATTCAGATTATGTTACAGATTGTTTAGTGTTCATTAAAATATTAGGTATTTCTAGTTATGAAACATTATCTTTTAATTTATTTGTAAAGAACAAAGAATGTTAAAACTATTCTTGAAATTCTATTACTACTGAAAAAATCCTCATTAAAATGCACTTCTGCCAAGACATTTTTGAAGGTTTTCATGCCTCTCAAGTCCCGTTAGCCAAAAGAATTAAAAATATACACATCCTGTACCTAAATCGATTTGCAGGGGAATTTGTAGTAAATCCAATCACTTCACTTTGTCAATTGTGCTCAATTACTGGCGTTTCGCTTGGTACTGTTCATAAAGTACTAAAATTACATATTAAATTATATTATAAAACGCAGACTGATTACTTCATTAAATGAGAACCACTTTTTGTAATACATACTGTAAATTTTAATCCATAATTGTGTAAAAATATTTGTTTCAGTTTCAATTGTAGTATCTACATTTTTCCGCAAACTTGCCTAATAGCAGAAGAGCAGCTATACTGAACAACAGGATGCCCGGACTTAACACACTTGGATTTTAGGAGTTCCTATATCATTTCATTTGAAAGATTATGTTGCTGCTAATTAAGTCTTTAACTTTTTTTTTGTAAAAATGTAATATTTACCTCAATAACAATAATCAGTGAGCTACGTGTCACATATTGTTTGATAATTTTTTTTAACATGTCACCTGAAAGTGGGGTAACGGATTTCACTGGGCTGGCTGCCTGTGTGTTGATCAGTTTCATAATACCAATATATTTTGTTATGACAAATATTCGACAAAGCTAAACAGTGTTAAACCCTATAATTATCTAATATTCAACGTTTCTTTAGTCATGAAAATGGCACATTGTCGCTATAAACACCTCGGCAGTGTTTAATTCCATATATTAAATCGTTATGTTACTACAGTAATTTTGTAATCAAACGTGCCTTCATTAAATAAGATGTACCGACCAACTGACGTGGTTCGGCGACTGTTTAGTCAACGAGAATTGTTGGTTTATTAATACAGTAACCGTCGATTGCCTTGGAATAATACAACCGTATACTGCAAATAAAATTTTTTCAATTGTATCGAAAACTATATTGTTGCAAATATACACAAGAATATTCCTTCTCTACGCGTCCGGCTTCTAATAGTATGGGGCTTAGAAAAACTAAAAGCTAAAACAAGTGGAAAGAATAAGGAAATATCACATGTATAAACTAATAGAACCTGTACGTTACGTTTAATGCTTTATTTTTCCTGTAAGAATAGTAAAAATCTGTGTGAATATGGAAGATATTTTCTTAAACTATTTCGTCATCGAGTTAAATCGTTTTCCTGTGTAATGGAAGACTGTGTATATTGTTGACCCTTGCTTTTTAAAGGAACACTCTGTAGATTGCTACATAATGCTATATAATGGAACATCATGCCTAGTGTTGGTTTTATAAATTCCAGATTGTATATCCTTTTGGGACAACCAAAACTTTTACTTTAACATATCTTGAAATTATGTTACATATAATTGTTCAAGTCAAAAGTTTTACAATGAACGACTTCATCCCCATTTCGGCGACCTATTATTTGTTGATTGTTGTTATTGTTTTGTATTATTTATGGACCCAATGTACGCAGAACGAAATGCGTGATTATTTATTACCTTCAAGCCATCGATGTATTTTCGGGGTAGTTATTTGAGGTATTAAATCCCATCACAACAATAAGATCGTTGCGGGTGGTATTTTTTAATACAATTCCAAATAAAATTCCTTAGCCTAGAAGTTCATTGTGAATTATTTCACTATCCCGAATTTGTTAACACATAAAAGTGCTGTGTGGAAATGTAAATTATGTACTTTCTAAATATGGATAAACTTACTCATTATTATTAATCATGTGTATATTTATTTTTTCCATTGGCAGCGATATTTTACGGGGATTGGTTTGATAATGAACGGTCAGAGGTAAATAGATATACTGTCATCCAGATTTATAACGTAAACCGAATTTTCCTGATTTGAATCGGAACCTGTACCGGTTTCCATTGACGCGAGTTGGGCGGTGCGATAAAATTGAAATATGTGGAAAGGCCACAGAAGTAATATATGGATAGATAGATAGAAGATACAATGCAAACTGAGACCTAAATAATTTCGCCATAAGAAAACGTTAATAAAGAATTACTATTCATAAAAAAATACAATGCATAAGTTAGCTGATAATTAATAAAACTTAAAATGTTAATTAATTAATGGGTATAATGATATTTTTGGCTTATACGTAATAGCACAAGATTGTTTGAGAAACCATTGTGTGTAATTAACTTGAAATATTAGGATACACGTTTGATCGAACACCTGACATTTAATTTCGCTGTTGGCTCCTACACACGTGGGGGGAACCACCTAGTCATTATGATAGTCCCACGTTAAAATTAAAAAAGGTACTACTTAAAAATACACATTATACAATATACTGCGTTCATTAAATACACACTCTTGCGCCTACCTGACGAATTCAAAACTTTTCTTTGTAACGTTCAGGGGAACCATTTGAGTATCGAGACATACTTTTACACTATTAAAAATGGAATGCCTTTATATTTGTATGCTACAATTTCAGCTCGTTTACATTTGCATTTAATATTGTATTTGAAATTCTGACTTTCTAAAACTGATTTTTAATTCAGTTTCTTTAACGATGCACTGAATAAGAATTGAAATGTCATGTACCTGAAAAAGAGGTACCTCTTACTTCCATTTTATTGAAGTAATTAACTGTAAACGCAGTTTAAATTGCATCAAACGTTCTATAGCTCTCTATGTTCGTGGCAAATTCTTTGTGTCTAAAAAAAGACATACCAAATATAAAATGAGAACGCTATGTTACTAAACCTATGCCAAAATGCAATTTTAGAACTGGTAAAAGGCTCTTCGAGACTATATAATTTAACCTTTACTATTTGTATTTGCATAAACATATGTGACTGTTAGAGTTAGAACTTGTAGAATATATTCAGGAGAAAGCAGAGAAAAAAATACATATTAGATCCGAAACAGCATCATGATCATGATCATCATCATCATCAGTATCCTTTTGGGTCGATGTTGAAAATCACACATTCAAAATTTCAAATGCAAATATGTTTAATAAAGTAATGTTTTAGTTTACATTGTAATCTTTTGTCAGACAATAGTAGTGCATGACGCTTGAATCATACCTACTCGTAGCTCCTACTAGGCTACTACACGCCAAGCAGTTATCGGAAATCGTGACACTTTTATTATTCCAAGTACAGTTTCCATCTAGATATCTCTGAGATACGAGATAATGAATGAGTTTCAAGTGAGTCACGGAACTGTGGCTGCAAAAACTTCCACGGTTAGTAAGTTATTTATGCTATGAGAACTTTTGCCTAGTGACCTTGACTATTTCTGCGAAGTACATCCCGCTAACTGTTACAGCACATTTTAACGGCTTTTTTATATTTTATTAGATAGTTCTGCGAAAAATAAGTAACAGTTGACACAATGTATTCGTATTGCGGTGTTGTTAGGTTGAAATTCTCCTTTCATTCATATAAGCGTTGATTGATAAAACTTATCAATCAACGATATAAGTGAATATACGATATAAATTTAATTAATTCATCTCTGCTTTCAAAAATTCCTACTTTGTGAACGACCGGATGCGGTTGTCTACCGACAGATTTGGTGTTGGGCAGTAAAAATCGGCTGATAATAAATACAAGAATATATACAGGGTGAGTCTGTGAAGACGAATCAGCTTGATATCTCGCTTATTTGAAATATAAAAAAATTATATTTGAACAGATTGTAATAGGTAGTACCAAAATAATTTGTTGGTTCTTCCGACAAGGTTAAACAATTTTTAGAAATATTATTTTTTCAAATATTAAAATTTTGAGTGGTATGAATCACTAAGAACATTGTTCTCCGTAATGCTCCGTTTTCTTAAATCGTTTTCTTCATCTTAAAATAATTTGATTAGTGTCTTGAATATTATGCGGCAATTCAAATTAGTGCGGTATTAACGTATAATGTAAAATAAAACAAAAATACATGTACCTGAAAATCACATAGCGGAAAACAAATCTTCCCAGATACTTTTAAGTGCGACATTTTGCATTCACATATTAGCTCGGGTAAATTGTTGTCGATTGCAGCCATCAGGACCTTAATTTGTTTTGTTTAAATTAATTTATAAAATAATTAAAACGTAATTCCCCGAGTATTTTGGGCAATTGGAAAACGCCCTTGAATATAGACGGAACTAATAAATGTACAAATAACCAGGGAAAATGGGATAATGTCCATTAGTAGATGTATGTTCACAGTTTATATGAGGCGCATGTTGTTATTTTGCAATTGTCAATAACTTAGGGTGAAAAAACCTACGCTAATGATCATAGTAAGCATGTTGACAGTCGGTTTACATTAAACATTCCTTTTATAAAGGACGACGCTGTGGAACAAAAGCGCTTTATACAGCTGAATGAAATGACAAAATCACGGTAAAGTGACGTGTGTCTAGCTCATCAACCACTAAATCACTCTCACAATGCACTAAATGAACTACGCCCCTCATTCGCCAGGAAGATTCAAACGGACCTTAGTATTCAAATAATCATCGTAATAGTTGTACACTTAAAAATAAGGATGATATTTGCTTATTTCTATGATCCAAACCTCCATGTATATATTTTTTTGCAAATATAGGGAAGTACAGGCGAAGGATGCTTCGCAAAATTTTTAAATGCTAATTTATTCGTTTCATTTGTTATCCATTGCATTAAAACAAAGCCTTTTCTGTAAAATAAAGTATATTGTGACGAATTACATTTATTTATTTTTTTGATGGCCTACTGTAGCGGACCGCATTTATATTCTCAGACAGTTGCACTTTTGAACATTATACTCATAATTTTAAGTTGTAATCTATACTCGCATATATATTTCATGTTAAATGTAACTGCTAATGAATTTTAGTGGCGTATTTTTTGTAATGGGTCTGTCCTTTACGAGTAGATCTAATTTATGAGGGCAACGATCATAAAGTAAACACCAACTTTCATATACAATGAATGGAATTATAACACGACTACGAATTTTATACTTTCATATTTAACACACTCCTTTTCAACGTTTTCTTTCAGCTATTTATTTCAGGTCTTTAGGTTAACAATACGACTTCGAATTAATTGATCTCAAGTACGTAATATATGCAATGACAGCTGTCTTTAGCGCGGTTTATTGCTGTGCTAAAGGTTTGGTTTAGTTCAGTCCATAACCTTTCGGAATTATTACTTTTTTTGTCGAAAAAAATCCTCATGGGTGACATTCTACACCTAGGCGTGTTAACTAAACACTAAATTATTGGAGTTATTTATTTCGTTTGGTCCTTCAGATTTTTAACAGACAAGTAACTTATTTTTACGAAAATTATTAGTTCCAAAATTAACGGGGTCATAAAATGCGTGTTGTTTCTAAAAATGGGGTTTACGTGCAGTGGGTTCTCACGATCCAGCACCCGTTTTTGACCTATAAAAGCAGAGTAAGTTCTCCTGAAAGGGGATTCTTGATTTAAACGTCAAGAAGCACAGTTCCTTTACAGGTTTCCTACCCTTCACCTGCCAGCGCTTTGAGGTATCTCAGCAGCTTACAGCGTCCCTTGACGATTGCGCTTTGAGGTATCTCAGCTGCAGCGTGAAGTTTCCTTAACCTTTCACCTGCCGGTGCTTTGAGGTATCTCAACAGGTTACGGCTTCCCTTGGCGATTGCGCTTTGAGGTATCTCAGCTGCAGCGTCAAGTTTCCTTAACCTTTCACCTGCCGGCGCTTTGAGGTATCTCAACAGGTTACGGCTTCCCTTAGCGACTGCGCTTTGAGGTATCTCAGTTGCAGCGTCAAGTTTCCTTAACCTTTCACCTGCCGGCGCTTTGAGGTATCTCAACAGGTTACGGCTTCCCTTGGCGATTGCGCTTTGAGGTATTTCAGCTGCAGCGTTAAGTTTCCTTTTACCCTTCACCTACCAGCGCTTTGAGGCATCTCAGCAGTTTACGGCATCCCTTGACGATTGCGCTTTGAGGTATCTCAGCTGCAGTTGCAGCGTTAAGTTCCATTAACCATTCACCTGCCCAGCGCTTGGAGGTATCTCAGCAGCTTATGGGCTTCCCTTGATGATTGCGCTTCGAGGTATCTCAGCAACAGCTATTCATCTTGCACCTTCAGAAAACTACCCTGCATACAGGCCTATAACTTCATCTTTATTATTTGGTTTTACTGAGCAAATAGTTTTAATTTCCGAAGGAAATCGTTATACTTGAGATCACATTGCGCTACCCCGGCTAAGGTTTCCTAGTCTGAACAGGCGAATACCGGGGGTAGTTAAATTGCACTGTCTGCAGTTAATATTTACGTTAATAAAAGTGTTTAACCTCTCCGGTGTTTTATTTCACGAATTTAGCTCAACTACTCTAGATTCGAACCTAAGACGATCACGACGAATAAAGGTAAACAAAACACAAGGGTCCGTAACGTGACACTACTTATCTGATTATATGATACAAGATTTGTCAATTTTGGATCTTGCTATACATCATGTATTTATACTTTTTTATGAGATACATACGCAAGTATTCATTTTGGGTTTAATCGAAATATTAATCTAAAACAATTTTTTAATTAACTATATTTTGGTGTGTATGTGTGCTTATGGGCGAAAGGATCTGTATGTATGCATGTGTGGTTGTCACTTACTAAAATGTAAATAACTTTTTTATTTCTTGTCCGATTTTAACAAACTTTATTGTTTTAGAAAGCCTACAGTCCAAGTTTAATTTTCAGTTTGTAAAACTGTTACTGTGAAAAGTGAGTGAAATCATAACCAGAAGTGAAAAATTTGGTTTATAAATTTGTAAAATCTCAAAATACGAGATCGGTAACTTAAGTTTTTTGTAAATTTCGTAAACAATTAAACTTATGTAACACCATCAACAGCTTTTATTTACATATTACCTAAAGTAAATGTAAATATTTTTTTATGGTGTTTAGAGCTGTTACTTTTCTCTCTTACTAACTTTGTTTATACAGAGAGATTCTAAACATGTGCGAAAAACTTTAACCAAATATAGCTGAAGCTATACTTTTTTGTGTTGGAAAGCTAATAGTCCAAGTTTAATCCTTGAACTAGTCGAGAAAAATGTAAAACTGAGTATGAAATGTGGATGAAATCTGTCTCAGATGAAAAGTTGATTAAAAATGTGTAAATTAGGATGTATCTTAAAAACCAGATCGTTAATCCAGGTTTGTTTTGCAGCTGCTGAACTAGTATTCCGTTTTTCAAAAAAGGTCTTCAAATTTGTTTTCAAAATTTGACAGGTAAAGACTAATTTAACAAACACATAGAAATAACAATTTAAATACATGCACCTAATTTCCAAATATTTAAACCAAAGTATTCACTTTTGGGTCAGATTTCATTTTCTTTTCACTCAATTGTATATGGAAATTAAGCTTTAACTGTTAGCTTTCCTAAACAACGGTAATAAAAAATCGGACAAGTAATTTGCATTTTAGTGAATTCATGTAAAAAAACTTTAAAGTCAACGCAAAGATGCCGAATTTAGGGCTTAAATAAGCTCAACTATACGTAGTTAAAGTTTTTCGCGCAGGTTTTAATCACCTTGTATAGTTCTGTAGAGTGAAACCGTAATATCATCAATTCTGTTTTGTTAATTTCGGCCTTGTTCTTGTTCTCGTAGCCGTAGACGCAATAAAGAGGATCTTATTAACTATAAAAATCGTGCTTAGGTAGCAGTGATACAATTTCAGGTGAATAGTATTTTGGACAACGAAAACAAAGCTTTTACAACACATTGTATTTTTCGGCTAATTCATAGCTTTATGACATTGTACTACTCTTTTCAATAACTATGATACAACTCATGAATTGAAGTTAATAATAAGCGAAATATTTGCGTTTGAAACAGGGTACGTAAATAAGTTTTAATCAATTTAAATTTTGAGAAATATAGTTCTCCACTAGCAACGGACACAGAAATATTTAAAAGAAATAACAATGATATAAAAACAAATTTCAATTAAATAATTTCAATATAATTCAAAACTTTTAGAGGCGGCATTCTCTTTTTAAATATTTTTGATAATTAAAGGTACATTGAATAAATTGAATGCCTCTATATTGGAATTGTTTTCAACCGTCATTCACTTATGCAGATCCTGACAATTTTTGAAAATAGCTTTATAATACTTGTCTAACGATGTGATATCACAAAAATTAAAATAATTTACTGTGATAGCGCCAGCTTGGTCCAGTGGTTAGAGCGTTGGGCTCTGGTACGGAAGGTCGGGGTTCTAATCCCCGAATCGATGCCTGGCGGCCTACCTATCCAGTCGCCTTAAATAATTCGGTACCTACGTTCGAATATACAAGGGGTAATAATGCGACTGCCTAATGTGCGATACCTACACCACCATGTGTTTGGCACGCGACAACCAGAGGACAAGGATACGGAAGCTCTGATCTTCCACCGTGCAGGCCAAACTCCTTCTTGGGGTGTAGAGCTTCGCCATTATTAATTTACTGTGACTTTCCGATTGGGAAAATCTTTATAAAAATATGTACTAAATAATTAAAAAAGCTTATATTATCCTGATTAAGAACTTTTATCATTTATATTTACTTGCGAGGGGCGCCTCTGATAGATCAGCGCCCAGATGCACTCCAAAGAAATTAAATACTTTAAACGGTTTTATTCCTACAATTATCTAAGTTGTTCTACATCGTAATAAATAAAAATTTTCTTTCAATACGTGATTCAAAAATGCGTCCTTTTGAAAGTGCCGGCTGAGGCGAGAGCTTCACTGCCCTGGTTTGAAATAACATGTCTGGTGTCAGTCATTGGTAATGATAATTAGGACCAAGATTGTCTCATTCAATCAAAACAGCTTAAAAAGTGTTCTCAAAAAATTTAAAAATACTGGCAGAATGAAACTGTATCAATTTTAAATTAAATATATTTTTTCTGTGGTTGGTAAATATTTACAGCAAAAATATAGGATCGACCTCTTCCGATTTAATCGGAAGAGGAATTACATGTTTACACCCTATGTTTTGGGCCAATTCCATTGCACAATATTTTCTCTTTAAAAACTATAATAGACGTTTACTTAAGTATGTTTGTTTATAGTTAATAATAACTCGAAAAGTCAACTCCCTCTGAATTTAAATCAACTTATATACCTACATGCATACTTCAGACAACTCAATCTCTTCTGAAATAGTGAAAGCCAAAACATATCACATTATGTTTGATAATTTAATTACTACTACAAGAGTGAACTTTCTTAAATGTGAATGTTAAAAATATTCACGTCACTGGGCACTCACACTCTTCTCGACCACGTACTTCTCTTCAGAACTAAGGAGGACCTACAATTTATGTTCAGTTTGAATGAAAAAAATATCAGAGACGAGGATCTATTAAATATCGATTCTACATTTTCTTAAAAGATCTTAAAATTTTATTTTTTATACTTCGAGTTTAGCAACAAAAGTTTACCATTTCTTGCAACTAACACACTAAGAATTATTAACGATAACGGTTTTTGTTGACCATCTACCGCAACTCGATTGAAACTAACAATCGCTTACGGGAAATACAGCTGAAAACAATGTTACAATTATTAAAAACTTTTATACAATTAACAACAGGTATTATACAGGGAGCCAACTAATAGTAAATTTTGCCAACATAAACGCGTGTCGCTCGCAGCTATATAAAACGCATATTGGTTGCCCGTACTGTAGATTCCTAAGTCTGTTAACAACTAACTGTCAAACGTGCCGGCCTCGGTGGTCTAGTGGTTAGCGCGTTTGCCTTTATCCGAGGGACGCGGGTTCAAACCTGGCTGAGGTCGGCGAGATTTTTCTAGCGGGGAAAAATCTGAAAATGCGCCTTCTGTCGGATAAGAAGTAAAGCCGTAGGTCCCGTGCCACTACGATGTGTGACACGTTAAAAATCACTACTGGGGTTGGAATTACCCCAGATAGGCAAAATTCTTAGTCAGGGTGTACAATGGGCCAAATGTGGCCTAAGTGCTTAGAGATGCTTGGAAAACCGCGTCCTAGATCTCGCTCTTTCAAAGCAAGCAACTGTCAAACGTAATATTAACGGTCAATAATTATTATTTTGTGTTTTCATTTTTACTACTGATTTTTGTCTATAATTACACAAGAAGCAATAAGGTTGTACGTTTACAGTCCTTTGCTTTTTAATCGGCATTTATAATCGAATGTTTTTCTCGCAAAGGGACCATCATTAATGGGATTTGGAGGTATTTAGAACTGTCTTAGGGAATATCATGCAGAATTTCCAAATATCTCAGCTGACTATAAGTAATTAAATGAAACCCTAAATCGGCCTTCAAAATGGTTTCCTGAGACAGGAAACGTTACCAAAAAGAACTGTAATAGACGGTCACTAAAAACTTCCTGGGAAATCTATCGATGCTACCAAATAAACAATGAAAAATGCTCGTAAACTCCCATTTATGTTTATTTTATGACAATAATTGAATCTTTTACAGCAGCGCATCATACAATGTTATGTAACAGTTTGTAGTTAAATTTTTAATGGCCGACATTTTACAAAATAAACCAAAATCAGTTAAACACAGAATTTTAAAATGTCTTGAAGGGGGTGGCGTATATTTCCAGCATTTTTTTTAATAAATTATGTCAGTTTATAATCGTCTGATTAAGTGATGTTGATATTGATGGATTTTATACAAAACTCTTTGACATGATTCATCAACGGTTCGATGAGCAAAACTAACATTTCATGTGGTGTTTTTATTATGGTATTACTTATAAATTTCACAGAATATAAAATGCATGTTTATTAAATTTAAACTTCTCAAAAAGACGATTCCTACTGTAACCATGAACTTTTGATTACGTGTTTCTTTATTTTATAATATTTGATCACTCTATCTATCAAATTTGGATCAATCCAATACTACCATCGATAAATACATCTCTCTTTAAATATCCCTGAAGCATATTCTTTAAGAGTATGTTTCCTTTCAAAGGGTTCTATCCCCTAAATTCAAGAGATTTGTACACATATTTTCCAGAGGCGGTCGTGGACTAGAGGCTATCGCGTTAGACTTCTACGTTAAAGACCTGTGTTTCGATTTTAAACGGTCATCCTCTCTCGCAACGTAATGGCAAACCAGCCAGGCATTTTATCTAGTAAATTTTTTCAGAAGCAAAAGTTTTTACTATTCCCATAGTTCGGATCTCACGTCAAGCTGTAGGTCCCCTATGTCTGTGGCACGTTAAATGTGCAACAAAGACATAGGTAAGAACGTCGCTATATTTTGTAAGCGATAAAACACGAGGTATACATGTTTATAAGGCATTTTTACTTAAAATGGTATTCCATTTACTTTTGCGAACAGGATAATATTATTTTTCATATCATTTCATATCATGTTAACAATTCACTCGTGTACGACATACCAAACTGTAGCTAATTGAAAACGTGCTTATCCTTTAGTGTTTGTGACATGTATCATTTAGTAGGATATAATCGTTAATAAACGGATTTTTCTTCAATTACTGATTAAGCAAATTTTTACGAAACTGGATGTTGCGCTTCTATTAGTTAATATAGTTAAGCATAATATACTGAAATATATCATTGGTGATTGGTGGCTAGTTTTAGATTTACCATCCAAAATAGGGAATATTTTGTAGCAGGCCTGTGACCATAACTATATCTGCAGACCAGAAAGCTTATGCAATTAAATCGCAAAATTAAAGGCAAAATTTAATTCAGAGTGTGTGTGTTCAAATAAGCTTAACACATCGTTTATGTAGCAGTACGGCGTTTTTGTACTACCATGTCATATAAGCTATTAACTATTAATTTTTGATCATTTTCAAAATGACAGTACTAATATCAACGATTTTGTTTGGTACAACATTACTGTTTAAATTTGCAGAAAATAATATTTGAGTCATATCAGCAGATACTTAATAGTAATTCCCCAAAGCGAAAATATACAGTATTGCTGCAGGTTTGAGGCGTAGGATTGTGCGCTGCATTATCAAACTGTTGCAAATAATGGCTCCCCTAATTATATAATGGTGAGGCTCTACACCCCATGAAGGGTTTTTTTATTAATATTATTATATTATTATTAAATTAATAACACGTGATGATGTGGTGAGCGTCAAACATTATACTACCGCATTATTACCCCTTGTTCATTCCAACGCATGTACCCAATTATTAAAGTGTTCTAACCGCTGGACCACACTGGTGCCCCCTAATTAATTAGAACAAAATAGACATTAGATAATTTATTTAACATTAAAAATGCATTCTTAAATATTACATCTAATTAAGAAAAACTGTTTAATAATTAATCACGGTAATAGTGGCCACCTTTGGCACTGACAACTTAAAACAATCATTTTCTACGCTAATAATTGATTTTAATTGGCAAAGTCATGGGTTAGACTCCAAATAAGCATATAACATGACCGGTCGTAATGTCAAAAACCCACACATCGAATGCAAAGAGGTCGAAGTAAAATAAATCAAATATAAAAATGACGTTACGGTAAAACTGTCAAATGTAGTAATGTCGATTGCAAATACAGGGTGTTTTAGGAGGAATAGTAAATATTCTAGGAGGTGGTAGTATGGCCTATTTTGAGTGCAAAAGTGCACATAAACATGTGTCCAATTCTTAATGGTTACGGAGATGTAACCACAAAAAGCCGTACAGAGGGTTTTTTGAAAAGGCAAATGACTTATTGGTTGCATTTATCAATTATTTAAAAGATATAAAAACACACAGATAATTTGCAACACTTCAAAGTAGTTCAAAAATCCCACCCCCGACTTCAATGAATCTCTCTTGACAACATCACGTGTACCTATTCTGAGGTCGTCTTGGTGTTCTTTTTTGAGAGCAGCATAATGCGAACGACCAATTCGTCTCTTGTGTTTACGTTTTCTTTGTAGACTTCGCTTTTCATCAATTCGTACAGCCAAAAATTTAAAAGGGTAATTTTTGGGGGAGGCGGCTAGAAGTTAGCGCGTTAGACTTCTGCGTGGATTATCCTGGATTCAATTCCCAGTACCGGAACATCGGATTTTTAACGGCCGTTTTCCCTCACAAGGCAATAGCAAACCAGCGAGGTATTATGCCTAGTAAATTTTCTTTGAAGTAGAACTGTTTACACTTCCCGTGGTTCGGAGCCCACGTTAAACTGCAGGTCCTCTATGTCTGTGGCACTTTAAACGCGCAACACAGACATAGGAGAAAAGATCACTTTGTCTCGTAACAGATAAAGCACTCGAAGAAGAGAAGGTTTGGGGTCCTTGGTGGCCAATGAACGTGACCATATCGGCTGATCCATCTTTCAGGGAATACTAGATTTAGATGATGTTTCACCTGACGGCAATAATGTGCAGGTGCTCCGTCATGCTGGGAAAACATGCCCGTCCTTGTGACCAAAAGAACCTCCTCCAATAATGGTGATACCAAACATCGTCAGGTTACAACTGTCACATGTTATTCAGACAGAGTGCTAAGGGCTTATCTGTTTCAGACGTGCGCGTGTATCAGATATGTACGAGCCAACTTCAAACAGATATATCTCCACAATCAATGAGAATTGAACATATGTTTATATGAACTTTTTACGCAAAATAGTGCACCTCCTAAAATATTTACTATTCCGCCTGAAACGCCCCGTGAATGCCGAATATAAGTTATGTCGAATAAGAAACACACTGTATACAATGTTTAAAATAACGCAGAATGCTCTGATGTAGAATATATATATTTTGAATGGCGTAACCGTGGAAAGCAATAATGACGAATGGAAGTACATAATATGGAATAACATCGAATGTAATTACATCGAACACAAAATTGACGAATGGAAATTATGGTGAATGACGGAATTGTTGGGTTCCCAACAATAATATTTCATTTATATTTATGTGTTTGAGTTTGCCGACATACGTGAACCGAGGGGCTATGGCCTCCCGTCGAAAAACAATAAACTGTCTCACGTGAAGGTTCACTCTTCTGACCATATTACTGTCAGTGCTTCTTTACGCACACATGGTATAGATTTGCGTGGGAAGGTTCTTGTTCTACGGTTTACTTTTTAGTTTTAGAAAATACCTTCACCCTCCTCGGAGGCCATTTATTACTGTTTGACCATTCGCAGAGAGTAGACCTTAATCTGTCGCCTGCTACTGTATTGTGTGATTACTTAAGAGAGTTTTATACTAAAAATCATCAATTGCGTATTATATTAATTCTTCTCTTCCGTCTATTTAATCAGACAATTCGTAAACCCTTTTGAGAATAGCGTATGAACGTGTACCTAAGCAGCGCATATCCACCAGGAATCGTTGAGTAGAAACATATTGAATAAATATTAGGTCGAATACAATAATGTCGAATAATGATCACATCAAGTCAACTTATATTTGAACCTTCACATCACCGATTTGAATGAAATTAACGGAGAAGTGGTAGTATATGGAGATATGTAAAAATAAAAATTCTGGGGATCGGAATATTAAGGGTTTTGAAGTTAGTAATGATATATACATTGTTTTAAAGTATATAAAATGCGCTTCCATTTGACGTATGACTTGCGTAAGTTATTTTCATTCATACAAAACATAAGCCTATTTGATCAGAAATGTGTTTGCGATTTGTCGAAAATCGGTGTAATTGCATTTGATATTAATAATAATTTAACTTGAAAAATTGACTTCTACAAATATTAATTTATTGATTTGCCATAATTTTAGTTAGGGGCGGGGATGGCTCAGTGGTAGAGAGCCAAGCTTTGGATGTAATAGTCCAAACGCTTCCCGGTTCCAATCTCTCCAGGGTCGGAAATTTTTTTAACTCCCTGGGTGGTCGGTAGTGGATCCCGCTCTCCATTTGCCATTGGGGATCAAATTAATGGCACTCCTCGAATTACGGTCGCATTAGAGGAGTAACAAGACCATAAACAAAAACATTCACACACAACAGGTGGTTAAGCGTGGTTACGCACCAATACGGTAATCCGCAGAGTCGGGCCCTGTTGTGCATTGCACAAACTAACTTAGCCTTGTCTCACACCAAAAGCGAGATGGGCCTCTTAGGCCTGTGAAAGCTTCATAATAATAAAAAAAAACTATTTTAGTTACTATAAAAAAGAACTACCTACAAATATTTACAATTACAAGTAACACAAACAAAAGCTATTCAGAAACAAAGAAAAGTTTTTTTATTGGAATGTTTGAAACATTACACTGTGGCCGTAAATTTATTGAAAAAACATCTTCAAAATCTTTCACAAAATTCTCTTATTCCAAATTTTAAAAAAATAATACTTCTCGGACGGATCAGCAGCCCAGGCAAAAATAAAAAAGACTGGCTACCAAGCGCAATGGTAATTTTGAGCCACAGGGCATGGAAAAGGTGTACGTGATGGTTAGGGTGGGACCGTTAAGCGTTTTGCTAGAAAAGCAAGTCTACAAAGAGCACAAGAAAACCAAATTATCATTCCAAAGGATTAAAATGATGCCAAACAAACGGGCGGGTCCAAATTCATCCGATAATCTCCTGTTAATGATAGCCAAACGCCCGATGCTGTTCCTAGAACTGTTAATCCCTAGGTAATTAGCATAGCTCAGGTAGATCACTCAAATTTGACTGATAATCTTTAATCTTCTGTTAATGACAAACAAACTGAAGATTTTAACTTTCATTGGAAATATTATGCAAGATGCTTGCCAATAAAAGGAAATAATAGTAGAAAAGTCACTCTAAGGTACTTTTAAATATGTATGTACAAATAATAATACAACTTAAAAAGTGGCCGTCATTATAAAATATAATAAAACTTAGTTGCTAGACGTAGTATTATTATTATTATTTTATTATTAGATATTTTATACCTATGAGAAATATTGCAAACAAACTTAAATCGAGTTTTCGTTCCCAAGGATCTAGATAAAATTAATTCTTCTACAATTTTCTTGGATTGTAACATATGACTTCCTACCACTTTATTGGAATTAACTCTTTGAATTTTGATATAAGAATCCACTTGGAATTCTATTAATTTTATAACAAATATATAAATAGATGGGTGACAATTATAAAAACTAGCATTAAAATGCGAATGGAATGATTCGCAACAATTTGTTGTATTTTCTAATAATGCTGTAGCTTCCGCCCACATTTCTGGAGGAAATTTTGCATCTTCTCCAATGTACGTTTCTACTAGATAATTACAAAATGTGACAAGATTATCATTTTCTGGTTGATTGTTACAAAATTCAAATACAAAGCAGTCGCCTGCTTATTGGGGATCTAAAAAAGGAAGCCCAAATAAATGACCAAGCCATTTACTAACTTCAGAATTTTTATCGTTATACAAAACAGATAGTCCACATTTTTATATTTTTCTATACCACGATTGGGCTAAATGAAATCTGCACCCCTTTATAATAATGTGTGGCCAAATTATTTTCAAAGCATTATGAATAGACACTTCAAAATCTACAACAGCAATTTTTGGCTTAAAAGGTACATGTAAAATTAAAAATAATTTGTCACACAGGACAGTTAACAGTTTTTCATATGTTGACTGTTTTTTATCTGGTAGCAAACAATACACTAGAGGAATGTAATGGCCATTTTCCAATCCATGAATTGTATACAATTGAGAAAAATATTTACAGCAGTAATCAAAAGTTCCATCCATGTATAATTTCTCCACTATACTAAGATGTTGCCTACTGAGAGCCTTAAGATTTCTTTCGTGGTTATGCACCTGATTAACTAAATTTATAATCACATAATCATCACCATTGGTATAAATCTTTGCACTGCACCCGTTGATACTACAGACCCACTTCTTGTCTCCGTTTTTCAAAACTAAATTTGTTCGAAAATTGAAAGCCGTCAAGCACTAGCATTACTTTTCCACGTTCGCTAAAAACAATTTCAAGAGACATTTCATAAGTGTTATTCTTATTAACAACTGCAAGGAACTAACTTACAATAAACTTTACAGTAAGCGAAGTAAACATCATTAACCCAGGGTGATTAGATACTACACCCATTGGGGTATTAAGGGATTATTTTTGACCATCGGATGAATTTGGTCACCACCCTTGCCACCCCAGGAGGTCGGCGTTACCCCATCGGATGAGTTTGGATATGCTCAAACAAACATAAGTAGTGTTCACTTTTTATACACTACTAATACAGAATATGAAGAAGAAAAAGTTACAGAAACGATTTAATAGAGCAGGACAAAAAAGGTACGCAGAAGTACCACTGCTTTATTCCACATATCAAAACGCAATTAAAATTATTTTCATTTTTAGAAGACGAAATAGTTGTAAATGTTGGTAAATAATTGTTTTGGTTATACTACGATTGTTAATATTCACGAAAAGCTGTTTCTACGTATGTTAACCTCTGCTGTAAATATTTGCAAATAGTTGATTAGTTAATATTGTTGTTATAAATATTCGCAATTAGTTTTTCGTTATGATAATGACTATTGTTAAGTATAAGTAAATACTAGTTTTTGCTATCTTAATTATTATATAAATCTCATAAATAGCTATTTTTCGTTATATTATTATTGTAAATATGCGTGAATCGTTGCTTTTGTTCATGTTAGTTGTTATTGTAAATATTTGTAGGTAGTTCTTTTTTATGGTAATTAAAATTATGCCAAATCTATAAATAATTAATTGTAGAAGCCAATTTTTATAGTCAAATTAAGTTTCCATAACAACACACTTCGTTTTTCTTTTGTTTCAAGCAAGATTGGCCGATAGAAAGTATTTTTTTTTACCATGTTTCCATTGCTGTCCCACAATAAAACTTTCCACAGTTATAAAGGATTATAGTCTGTATACACTCAAATTTTTTTATCAAATTTGATTACACCAATTTTCGTCAAATCGCAAAGACATTTCCGATCAAGCAGGTGTATGTTTTGTATGAATATAACAAAAAAACTTGGACAAGTTATAAATCAAATGAAAACGCATTTTATAAACTTTAAAATAATGTGTATATCATTACTTAAATAATTATCGCAAAATATTTACATTTATTTTAAAGTAAAAACTGCACGTTTTTGAGGAAAAAATTGTCGAAATTTGATAGCCTATATCTTCAAAGCTCCCAGAATTTGTACTTTTACATTATTTCCATATACTACCACTTACTCGTTAATTTCATTAAAATCGGTGATGTGAAGGTTCAAACATAAGTTGACTTGATATGGAATGAACCTCAATGTCGAATGGAAAAAACCTCGACAGTAAAGCGTTAACTACATAATGTTTTATTCGCTGATTCTATAGTTTCACCATTCCGTATATTTTTTAATTCGTTGATATTGCCATCATTCGTCAGCTATTGGGTACGATATGTTTTAATTTGCGGATAGTTCATTCAGTATTATCGATTCACCATTTTCGTATTTTTATATTATTAGATGCTGTCTTAGTTGACATTTTTACCATTCGATATACATACATATTTTCATTCAACCTGTTTGTATTCGACGTTATGCACTCAGTCTTTTTCCTCCGGCATTGTGTCACATTCAACATTAAGTTCGACGTTGTTGCATTTGATTTTGTTTCACTCAACATTGTTTATATTCGACGTTTTCGATATTACTGTCATTGAAACTATGACTGATATCCCCAAAATTGATAATACAACTTAGATCTTTCTTCAAAACCAAACGTTTTTTTGAAAAGGTATGTAAAATTTTAAAATTCAAGTCATTCATCAGATGCAGTTTTCCGTGCTAACAAAGTATCATTAGTTTGTGTTAAAATAATTTCAAAAACGATTATTTACAACAGTTTAGTTCTAGATTTAAAGTCCTCAATGTCGCAAATCTATATCGACACTATGTACATTTGACAGTTTAACACATAGGTACCTACTTTTTTCAATTCGGGGGATCCTAATAAACCGGCCTGAAGTTAAAAACTCCGAGCAGACTATTTCATAAAGTGGGATAACTGTAGGGAATCTAGGCTGGCAAAACGCCAGCTGCCCCCAAGTTCAGCGGGGGGGGGGGGGCATCTATTACCTAATAACAATTTTTGTACTTCTTCGGCCAGATTGCCAGACGGACAGATTAACAGACCGAGATCGCCCTAATAATAAATGTTAGCAACTTTATGTTTATATTAAACCTGTAAACATTTTCTAGTTCAATTTGTTCTTTATAATATATTGGTATATTAAATACAGTCGACTCGCCATATAGTGACCCCATTTAATGATTTTTTCTATATAATGATATTCTTAAGATCTTGACCTTCAGACTCAATTACATGTAAAAATACATCTAACTAATTATGTAAAACCTCCATATTGTGATGTTTTTCTTTCAGACTTTTACCATATTGATCAGGTATACCGATAAAAATTTGAGGTTTATAAAATACTATCTCTAATTTGTGTTTTGCCAAGAAACTTTTATGTTCTTAGACAAGTATAAAAATAAATTTGTACGTGGATTATAAAACGTTCACGAATTTTATAGAAGTTATTGCCTTAGTACAGTTAATGGACAATTCTTAAATTATTCTTTCTCAGCTTAACACATTTCATTTAGTTTTATAATCAAGAGAAAGTACAGTAGCGATAACCCGAACACGTGTTAATCCGAATTCGCGGTAATCCGCACAGCTGTCGACTCGAGTTCCCTTGTCTCGATAATCCGAAAAAAATCGCGCTAATCCGAACATCCAATTCCATTTTGCACACTCCGAATTTTCCTACAAAGTAAGTGTCGTCGAGGATTTACAAGTTTGAAATGGCAGAAAGTGGAACCACCGATGCGTAATTACATCTGAAACACAATACAATATTGGCAACATATGGTAAGAGGTAAGAGAGGACAAGAGGTAAGGCGATGAAATTTAATCAAACACAAGGAAGCTCTTCAGTGTTTTTAAACTTGTATTATTTGGCGCAGGGAAATCGAAATGCCTTCACATCAAATACTACTGCTGAGACAAATTGAATAATGGGCTTCAGCGTCACATATTAGTAACCAAAAACAAACAGCACTTCATGATTGTTGTTGATGTTAAACGAAACATGTGATACGTATTTTGTAATTACATGCACGTACAAAGATTTTATTATATACAGTGGAGTTGTAATCAACGGGAAGAGAATAAATACGATACGCTGACGACACCCTGTTACTAGCCCAAAACATACAAGATCTACAAGAAATAACAGAACGATTAAGTAATAGTAGCGCTCAATACGGCTTAGATGAATCTGCAGAAAACCAAGTTTATGATTTTCACAAAAAAAAAACATAATTTACATGCTGATCTAATAGTAAATAATATAACGCTAGAAAGGACATACTCTTATAAGTACTTAGGGACTTCGCTTGAATCCACCGGACAACAGAAAAAGGAGATATTAACAAAAATTGAAACCGCCTGAGGAGCTTTTCTAAAAATGAAAAGTTTGTTAACTAACAGAAGTGTTGGCGGCATAGGTCCCAACGTTTGCATGTCAGTTTCTGGGAATTTTTAAATTTACCGAAGGTCTGGCATAATGGCTATAAATTGTATCATCGGCGGCCCTTTGTTCCGGTTTGCAAAGCCGCAGAACTCTCAAGTCACACGTGGAAGCGTTGCGGACATGTGGGGTCCACACGTAGCCAGAGGGACGTCACATACCCCACTTGTTTAAGAGGAAACATCACATGCAAACTGAAGTGAGGTGGGGAAGGGTATGAGGTAGAAATTGCGTGCGTAATTTTGGAAAAACGGTTCAATAAATGTCAATTCTCTTTGAATATTTAGATTGACCTGGATATATTCTAGGATTGTTTAGTGGTAGAATGTTTCTTTTAAATTTTTTTCTTGTAAATATGGTGACCTAAAAACCCGCCAAATTAACCTCAAATTGACCTTAACTTTGAGCCGTTTCTGTCTAATAATTTTCAAAAGTAGCACGATAGAATCCTTCATTAACATTTTTGACACATATCTGATAAATTTCAACACAATTGAACAATTAATAAATGTATAATTACGCACGGTCGAAATCACCACAAAGTAATAATTTACACATCATTTTTGGATTGGAAGGTGCTGCCGCCTATGTACTACAAATTTCAGTTCAGATGGCAGGACACATGTGAATCACGTCATCACGTGATCTCTGACCACCTGCAAAATTTTGCAGTCTTGCAGTTTATTCATTCGGATTTCTGCCGATTGTGCTTTTTAAAAGTGTTGCGTATGAAATGACAGTCGCTTGTTAGTTTTTTAATGACAATAGTCTTATTTTCATAAAAGAGGGTAAAGTGTAAATAAATGTGTTGTGGACTTGTGTTATAAAAGACCTACCTTCAGTAAAATAGTGTTTATCGGCATTCTGCTATTATAAATATTTGTACTAGAAGGTAAGTTAAATAAGTCGAATCATGTATTACATTATCTCGAGAGCGTTTCTAGCTACAATTTTTTTGTTTTTATATTTTATCTTTCTACCTTTGCAGATAAAGTAAATAAAAACATGGAGCCACAGAAAGAACCAGTGCATAGAAGGGGTAATAAAACTCGTCTCAGACTTAGTACGAGACGTAGAAAAAGATGCTTTCATACATGCACTCCAAAAGTTGTACCTGCAGATGAAAATCTAGAGAATGTGCTTGAGTTTGAAGAAATGGATGAAAATATTGATCAGGTTACAACTGCCATCCATGTAAGTATAACAGCAAGTGCCTAAATATAGGATAATATTTTAATACTTTTACTTTTATTTTAGGAGGAAATTGCAATGGATATTGAAGTTGATAAGCAGGATAGTGAAGAAATTAAATTAGATGGGCGACGAATAATTGCTATTCAGAATTTTTTGGACGACATTAAATCGTTGTGTAACCATAATAATTTATTCAACTGTGGATTTGAACATATGAGGGTGGTAAAAGAGGTGCGCACGGGATTTTCTTCAAATATTTATTTCAAATGTTCTATGTGCCATTTGGAAAGAATTATTAATACGGATACAGGCGAGCCCAATATTAACCAGGCAGCTGCTATTGGAATAATAAATTCTGGAAGTGGTTACGCTCAATTAAAGCAGGTTACAGCCTCACTGGATGTGCCTTGCATAAGTGAAAATTATTACCAGGTAGCACATGACCAAGTTTGCAAATCATGGGAAGATACTGCTCTAAAAAGTATGCAGGAAGCTGCTTTAGAAGAGTATAGGCTTGCAGTTGAAGCTGGAGATGTAACAGATGATGGAAAAGCAACAATAACAGTTGTCGCTGATGGTAGCTGGGCTAAAAGATCCTACCGAAAAAATTACAATTCTTTGTCTGGTGCGGCTGCTATCGTAGGGTACCGTACCAAAAAACTCCTTTTTCTGGGCATTAGAAATCGGTATTGTTATGATTGTGCCATAGCTAAACAACAAAATGCAAATCCGGTTCATGCACATAAATGCTACAAAAATTGGACAGATACGTCTTGCGGTATGGAAGCTGACATAGTTTGTGAAGGCATGTTAATTTTTTTGCAACGCTCCTCTGCCTTCGTATTAAATTAATAATGACCGTTTCCATGCTATTGATAATGGTGATGAAATGAATTTTTCATCACTGGTTACGAAATATTTTTCAACAGTAAAAATACAAGAGCTTTTTTTTTATCGGATAAATTTCTTTTTGTAACGAAATAATTTTGCAAATCAGTAATTTTACGAGAAAAACTGACATGGCAAAACCGCGAGACAGAAGGTCGAGCGATTTTGTCAAATGTCTGATAGGGCAGACATTAAAGTGACGTAAGCGTACTAGATGTAGTCTGGTTATGAGGAACAGGCGTTTTCATCGGTGATAAAAAGGGATGCACCTTTTTTATCGCTGTCAAAATGACAAAACTGTCATCATTAAATGACATATTTTATATAGGAGTTAATTTATCATTACATAACTAGTTACGAAAAGTAAAGCGTTTCCTAACGTCAGACAGTTTTGAAAAGTGTCACTTTATG